>JAJQKJ010001957.1:0-37500 GCA_029574335.1 Rana kukunoris
AATGCGGGATTCTAAGTGCATTTCCGGGACAGCTAGGGAAAGCCCTCCCTCTGCGGGAAAATCCCGCCCATTTAGGGACGGTTGGGAGGTATGCATTTAACATGGTTTCTTATGGGACACGGTCACATCTATGCTTTTTTTCAGCCCCCACGTCTTGGAAAGGGTCAGGGACTGTTTTAAAACCAAAATTGTGCATTTTTTGGTTCAATAGACTTCAATGGAGATGCTACAGAGAAGCCTGCAGTGCGTTTTTGATGCAATTTAGCATTTTGAATCTGACCAACAACAAACACAGAACAGTGGCTGCGTTTGATGGGCACAGTGGCTGCGTTTGATGGGCACAGTGGCAGCATTTGATGGGCACAGTGGCAGCGTTTGATGGCACAGGGCGGCAATTGATGGGCACAGTGGCAGCGTTTGATGGTCACAGTGGCAGAGTTTGATGGCACAGTGGCAGAGTTTGATGGCACAGTGGCAGCGTTTGATGGCACAGGAGTGGCGATTGATGGGCACAGTGGCTGCATTTGATGGGCACAGTGGCAGGTTTGATGGGCATGGTGGCTACGTTTGATGGGCACAGTGTCTGCATTTGATGGCACAGTGGCAGCGTTTGATGGCACAGGGGGAGCAATTGATGGGCACAGGGGCGGCAATTAATGGTACAAGTGGTTGCATTTGATGGGCACAGTGGCTGCATTTGATGGGCACAGTGGCTGTGTTTGATGTGCACAGTGGCTGCGTTTGATGGGCACAGTAGTGGCATTTGATGGCACAGTGGCGGTAATTGATGGGCACAGTGGCTGTGTTTGATAGGCACAGTGGCTACGTTTGATGGGCACAGTGGCTGCGTTTGATGGGCACAGTGGCTGCATTTGATGGGCACAGTAGTGACAATTGATGGGCACCAGTGGCTGCTTTTGATGGGCACAGTGTCTGCGTTTGATGGGCACAGTGAGGCAGCAATTTGTTTGCGCCCCCCCCCCCCCCACTGAATAGCATTAAAGTGCTGCTAAAACGAGCATCGCTTTACCACTAACGCACGGGTGGCCCCAGTGCTCAAGGGCTCTAAAGTTAACAAAACACTTTGAAGCATTGGACAATAACATGCAAATACGGCAGGTTACTGCCCCCCCCCCCCACAGGAGTGATCACGCCCCGACGCTGCGCCCACTAAGAAAATGCAGCCACCGGGTATATAAACACGCCACTGGTATCCCGGCAACCCCAGGATGGAGACTGGGTGCTCATTTGAATAATGGAGCCGCAGCGCGCCAGACATGAGATCCCCAACCATGCCTGATTTGTTTGTGTTTCTGATATCCTTCTGTGAAGGTGGCACCGGAGAGTCACATAAAGTTCCATGGAAGAGGTGTGGGGGGTTGGGGGGGGGGCTGCTGTCCCGGATTAAGAGGGACTGTCCCGGATTTGGAACAAAGTCCCGCTGTCCCTCTTTTCTCCTCATTTGCCCCTCATTCTGGTCTGATTCATATATTTGTATATAAAATGTACTTTTTATCTTTCAAAAAGTGTTTCCCAGCACTAAACCTTTCATCCGATTTCTAAATTGTTGCATTTGTAAATTTTAAAAGCCAATATAAAGGAATAATAGTGGTAAAAAAAAAAAAACACTTGAGTTCTCCTTTAAGGGGGCGTGGCAGGGGGTGTGTCCCTTCTCTATATACTTTTGCTAATAGGTGTCCCTCATTCCCATATGAAAAAGTTGTGAGGTAAGACATACGTGTGCGCCTCGTTTACACGACGGGGCAGTATAAATAGGATAAAATGCTATGAAATAATTCGTAGTGAGTCTATATATAACCCACAGGTGGAATCCTTCATTCAGCCAATCACAGCTTCCGTGTGAATGATGACAAATTTGTGACGTGCCAGTGAACCTCCTCCCCAAACGCCGCTTCCACCGTGCAATTCCTTTATATGCTTACCCCAATGAAGACCCCCTTAACCGCTTAAGGACCCCCGCGTGACTAAATACGTCGGCAGAATGGCACGGCTGGGCACATGGACGTACAGGTGCGTCCCCTTTAAGAAGCCCAGTCGTGGGTCGCGAGTGCGCCGCCGGTGGCGCGCTGGCGACCCAGTCCTGTGCTCCGTGACTTGCGCCCGCCCGACCCAATCGCCGCCGGTGTCCCGCGATCGGGTAACAGAGCTGAAGAACGGGAGAGGTGAGTGTAAACAAACCTCTCCCTGTGCTTCCTAGTGAGCCTGTCACTGATCGTCTGTTCCCTGTCATAGGGAACGACAATCAGTGACGTCATACGCCCCCCCCCCCCCACCCCTACAGTGAGAAACACACATTAGGGAACACTTAACCCCTTTAGCGCCCCCTACAGGTTAACGCCATTCACTGCCACAGTAATCAGTGCATTTTTATAGCACTGTTTGCTGTAAAAATTACGATGGTCCCAAAATGGTGTAAAAAGCCTCCGTCATAATGTCGCAGTCACGATAAAAATCGCTGATCATGATCACCACCATAACTAGTAAAAAAAAAAATATTAATAAAAATGCAATAAAACTATCCCCTATTTTGTAGATGCAATAACTTTCGCGCAAACCAATCAATAAACGCTTATTGCGTTTTTTTTTACCAAAAACATGTAGAAGAATGCGTATCGGCCTAAACTGAGGGAAAACATTTTTTTTATATATATTTTTAGGAATATTTATTACAGCAAAAAGTAAGAAATATTGATTTTTTTTTCAAAATAGTCGCTCTATTTTTGTTTATAGCGCAAAAAATAAAAACCGCAGAGGTGATCAAATACCACCAAAAAAAAGCTCTATTTGTGGGAAAAAAGGAAATACATTTTGTTTGGGAGCCACGTCGCACGACCGCACAATTGTCAGTTTTTTTTTTAAAGTGTATTTTTGTGCGTGAACTGGAGAGAGAGGCGCCGGACTGCAGGAGTTGGGAGTAGGCAGACCCTCCCCCCGGAGGCAATCTGCCATTCTTCTCCATGCCCCCCGGGTGGCAATGGCGGGTGTGAGGGGGGGCCTCCCACACAGCCCGCCCTACCTGCTCCACTTGGGAGCCCAACTGGGGCCCAACGGGGCAGAGGGACTCCCCCTATGAGGGAGTGAGGGGGTCTAGCCCACCCAGCCAGCCCCGTAGGTCCTTCGCCTCTCTTTTTTTTAGGAGACCGCATGGCCAAAGTGCGTGCGTGTTAAACCAATTTCGTGTGCGTGCAAGTGTGGTGGGTGGTTTTTGTGGGGGGGGGGGGGGTGGGCGTACTAAGCACAGGCGTACCTTGCATAGCACACCCACCGGGAGCCGGGCTGAGACCACCAAACTCAAGTCACATGTAGCCGAGGCCGGGATCCGAACCCTTGGCTGCAGAGGTGCGCAATTGTCAGTTAAAGCAACGCAGTGCCGAACCGCAAAAAGGAGCCGGGTACTTTACCTGCATAATGGTCGGGGCTTAAGTGGTTAATCACAGAAGGTTTAAACAGCATTTTATAGAACCCCTTCATCAGAGTGCCGTCCCTTGGGGACGTAACGCGTAAGGTGGGGTTACCCTTGTGACGTCATCATGCTCAGGCAGGGCCATACATCATACTAGTTTCTTATTCAATTTTCTTTAGCTTTACCTTCAACTCCGTATTGCAAGGGCTGTCTGATTGCATACAAATTGAAAGTCTGACCTCAAATTATACGGTTTTGGTAAATCGAAAGGAAAGTTGTACAAGTAAATTGTATAATGTGTGGGCCGGCCTAACACCGTCCCCAATAGGAACCTGAGCGGCCTACGATGAGCTTTCCCAGGGGTGGAACTTCTAATGCCTCGTACACACGACCGTTTTGCCTTGCAGGAAAATTGCCATGAGAGCTTTTGGCCGGGATTCCGGGCCGTGTGTATGCTCCATCGCAGTTTTTCCGACAGGAAAACCGGCGGGAAAAAAAGAGAATCCCGGCTGGATTTCCAGCGGTTTTTAAGCCGGCAGTTTCCCTGTGGGGAAATCCTGCGATGGGGCATACACACGGCCGGGTTTCCTTTCACCACCGGGAAAACGGAGAACCCGCTCGGTAGCTTTTTCCCCCCTACACACGGCCGGGTTTCCCGACCAAAAGCTCTCATGGGAGTTTTCCTGTCGGGAAACCCGGCCGTGTGTAGGGGGGAAAAAGCTACCAAGCGGGTTCTCCGTTTTCCCGGGGGTAAAACGGTTTTTTTACCGCAGGTAAAAACGATCGTGTGTACGCGGCATTAGGTCTCATGTACACTGCGGCTGCTGAACTCACGTTTAGGAGAAGTTGGACGTTTTTTTTTTTAAGCAGCCCCCTGATCTCTCCTCTCTGTGTTGTCTTATGGGAACCTGGACACTCAGGGGTTCAGAGGAGTTTAGAGGCAGTTGAGGTCACCGGCGATTATTTGAAAGCAATACATTTTAAAAATCGCGTTCAGGACTCTAGTTTGCCAGCATTTCAAACACGAAAGGCTTGTAAACGTGTTTTTAAAGCGGAACGTGGAAAAAAAAAAATTTCACCACATGCTGTTGCCTGCAAGCAAGGGGAGAGGGAGAGAGGGGGGAGGGGTGGGAGAGAGAGAGGCGGAGGGTGGAGACAGAGAGGGGGAGGAGAAGAGAGGGGAGGAGGGGAAGAGAGAGAGAGGGAGAGGAAGGGAGAGAGAGAAAGGGAGAGAAAGAAAGAGAGGGAGGGAGGGAGAGAGAGAGAGAGTGAAGTGGAAAGAAAGAGGGGGGAGAGAGAGAGAGAAAGGGAAAAGGATAAATTGAGAGATGGGGGAGAGAGGAGAAAGAGAAGGGGAGATATAGATAGGGAAAAAGAGAGAGAAAGGAGGAGAGAGAGAGAGAGAGAGAGAGAGAGAGAGAGAGAGAGGGGAAGATATAGAGAGGAAAAGAGAGAGGGGGAGAGAGAGAGAGAGAGAGAGAGAGGGAAAAGGATAAATTGAGAGATGGGGGAGAGAGGAGAAAGAGAAGGGGAGATATAGATAGGGAAAGAGAGATGGGGGAGAGAGAGAGAGGAGGGAGGGAGAGAGAGAGAGAAATGGAAAGAGAAGGGGAGATATAGAGAGGAAAAGTGCTAGAGAGGGGAAAGAAGGAGGGAGAGAGAGAGGATTGGGGAAGAGGGGGGCAGAGAGAGAGAGGAAAGGCAGGGAGATATAGAGAGGGAGAAAGAGAGAGAGACAGGGGGAGATATATAGAGGGGAAGAGAGAAGGAAAGGAGGAGAGAGAAAGGGGAAGAGGAGAGAGGGGGGAAGAGGAGAGAGAGAGGGGAAGATATAGAGAGGAAAAGAGAGAGGGGAGAGGGAGGGAGAGAGAGAAAGAAAGAGAGAGAGAGAGAGAGAGAGAGTGAAATGGAAAGAAAGAGGGGGGAGAGAGAGAGAAAAGGGAGAAGGATAAATTGAAAGATGGGGAGAGAGGAGAAAGAGAAGGGGAGATATAGATAGGGAAAGAGAGATGGGGGGGGGAGAGAGAGAGAGAGAAATGGAGAGAGGAGAGAGAAGGGGAGATATAGAGAGGAAAAGAGCGAGAGGGGGGGAAAGAAGGAGGGAGAGAGAGAGAGAGAGAAAGGGAGAGAGGAGAGAGAGAGAGGGATGGGGAAGAGGGGGACACAGAGAGAGAGAGAGAGAGAGAGAGGAGAGGGAGGGAGATATAGAGAGGGAAAGAGAGAGAGAAAGAAGGAGAGAGAGAGAGAGAGAGAGAGAGAGGGGAAGATATAGAGAGGAAAAGAGAGAGGGGAGAGGGAGGGAGAGAGAGAGAGAGAAAGAGAGGGAAAGTGGTAGAGGAGAAATTGAGGGGGAGATATAGAGAGGAAAAGAGAGAGGGGGAGAGAGAGAGAGAGAGAGAGAGAGAGAGAAAGGGAAAAGGATAAATTGAGAGATGGGGGAGAGAGGAGAAAGAGAAGGGGAGATATAGAGAGGAAAAGAGCGAGAGGGGGGGAAAGAAGGAGGGAGAGAGAGAGAGAAAGGGAGAGAGGAGAGAGAGAAAGGGAGAGAGGAGAGAGAGAGAGGGATGGGGAAGAGGGGGACAGAGAGAGAGAGGAGAGGGAGGGATATATAGAGAGGGAAAGAGAGAGGGGAGAGGGAGGGAGAGAGAGAGAAAGAGAGGGAAAGAGGTAGAGGAGAAATAGAGGGGGAGATATAGAGAGGAAAAGAGAGAGGGGGAGATAGAGAGAGAGAGAAAGGGAAAAGGATAAATTGAGAGATGGGGGAGAGAGGAGAAAGAGAAGGGGAGATATAAATAGGGAAAGAGAGATGGGAGAGAGAGAGAGGAGGGAGGGAGAGAGAGAAATGGGAGAAGGAGAGAGAAGGGGAGATATAGAGAGGAAAAGAGCGAGAGAGGGGAAGAAGGAGGGAGAGAGAGAGGATTGGGGAAAAGGAGGGAGAGAGAGAGAGAGAGAAAGGGAGAGAGGAGAGAGAGAGAGGGATGGGGAAGAGGGGGACAGAGAGAGAGAGGAGAGGGAGGGAGATATAGAGAGGAAAAGAGAGAGGGGGGAGTGGAGGGAGAGAGAGAAGAAGAGAGGTTGAAAGAGGTAGAGGAGAAATCCCAGGGGGTTTATAGAGAGGGAAAGAGGGAGAGAGAGGAGAGGGGAGATTCTTTCTCTCTCCCTTTCTCTCGAGGAGAGAGAGAGAGAGAGATCTTTGAGATGAGATCTGAGAGAGAGAGGAGAGAGAGAGGGAGGGAGGAGGATCGAGAGAGGGTTGGGGAGGACCCTAAGGCCCTCATGGGGGTCGAGAGGGGGAGAGAGAGGTACTCAGAGAGGGAGAGAGAGAGGGAGGGATTTTGTTTTTAGAGAGAGATCTCTCTGAGAGAGAGGAGAGAGAAGGGAGAGATTTGAGGAGAGAGAGGAGCCCTCTCTAAAGGGAGAGAGGGAGGAGAGAGAGAGAGAGAGAAAGGGGAGGGGAGAGAGAGAGAAGAGTCTCTGAGGTTCAGAGAGAGGCTTTTTCCCCCTCTCTTCTCTCCTCTCTCTCTCTCTCTTCTCTTCTTTAGAGAGGAGAGAGAGAGAGAGAGAGAGGAGAGGAGAGTCTCTCTTCGTCTCTCTCTCGAGAGAGGAGAAAGAAGAGAGAGAGAGGAGATCTTCCAGAGAGAGAGTTTCTCGAGAGAGAGAGAGAGGGAGTCTCTCCCTCTCTTTCCCTATTAGACGAGGAGGAGAGAGAGAGGGCACACTCTAGAGAGAGAGATGACTCGCTTTTTCCTCTCTCTCTCTCAGAGAGGACTCTCGTCTCGAGAGATTCCCCTCAGAGAAAACTCTCATTTCTCTCTTCGCCCTCTCGGAGTCTCGAGACTCTCTTCCCCCTCTCTCTCTTTTTTTCCCCTCCTCTTTCTCTCTCTCTCCCCTTTCTCTCGAGACGTGACTCCCTTTCTCTAGAGCTCGGAGGAGAGAGGGATTTTCCTCTTTTTCGAGGCTCTCTCGAGAGAGGAGAAAGAGGGGAGAGAAGAGAGGAGACACGAGGGAGAGGTCTCTCTAGAGAGATTTCTTTCTCTCTCCTCCCTCCTTTCCCTCTTACGCTTCTCCCAGAGGTTTTCTCACACGAGAGAGCCCTCTCTATTTTTCTCAGACTCTCGAGAGGAGGATTCCCCTTCACCCAAGAGAGCATTTCTCGAGAGGGACCTCTCCTTTTCGCAGACCACTTTTCCCTCTCTCAATTTCTCTCTCTCTATTCTTTCTTTGCTCTCTCCCCAGTTCTCTCTTCTCTCTCTTGAGAGACAGGCTCTTCCCCTCTCTCTCTCTTTCCCTCCTTCTTTCTCTCTCTCTTCAATTGAGAGAGAGAGAGAGATCTCTCGAGGCTCTCAGATTCTCTCTTCTCTCTCTCTCTTTCATTTCCTGAGAGAGGGGAGGGTCTCTTCTTTTCTTCTCACACTTCTCTTCCCCTCTCTCTTTTCTCTTTCTTTCTGAGAGTCTCCCTCTCTTTCCCTCTTAGTCTTCTCCCCACTTTTTCTCACACTCTCTTTCCCTCTCTCTCTCTTTTTCCTCTCGAGAGAGGAGGGAGAGAGGGGGGGCTTCTTAGTGAAAAAATTCTCGATCTCTCCCTCTTTTGAGGCTTTCTCCCAACCTCTCACCCTCATTCTCCCATTAAAACAATAACCCCCCCCCCTTCTCCCTTTATTTCTCATAGCACAAACAAAACTCCCCCCATCCCCCCCCCCACACAACAAAAAAACCCAATATGTCACACAAAAAAGAAAACTCGCGCCCCCACCCCCCCTCCGCTGATCAAACCCCACCCCCCCCCCTCCCTCACACAAATGTGGGTTCACCCTGCCGAAAATAAAGGTAAGGTACCCTCTAACGCCCGACCGCGCAATTGTCAGTTAAAGCGACGCAGTGACTAATTGCAAAACATGGCCAGGCCATTAAGGGGGAAAATCTTCCGGGGGTGAAGTGGTTAAGTGAGAAAATTGTAATCTCTATACAAGTGTTTTAGCTTCCGATCCTCTCCATTGGGCAGCAGCATTATTATATACAGGATAGTGAAAAAATATAGTAAAGGAATCAGCCCCACCTAGAGGCCATTTTCAGCACTACAATTCTTTTGCTGCAGATAATTCATCTGGTTATCAATTTACAAGAAATATAGGGGGGTCTTTAATGTGGTCACCAAAGGGCCACATACACTGATCAGCCATAACTTTATGACCACTGACAAGTAAAGTGAATTCGATTGATTATCTGGTTCATCTTAAAATGGGTGGAATATATTAGGCAGCAAGTGAGCATGTTGTCACTGAAGTTGTGTTGAAAGCAGAGAAAAAATTGTTCATCGCAGTTTGTTGTGTATGTCAGGGTGCCCATGCTGACCCATGTCCACAGCCCGAAGAACCTACAATGAGCATCAGAAGTGGACCACGGAGCCATGGAAGAAGGTGGTCCAGTCTGATTAATGACATTTTCTTTTACATCATGTGGATGGCCGGGGGTGTGGGTGCATCACTTACCTGGGGAAGAGATGGCCTCCCATTTTTTTTCTGCATTACACTTGTAAGGGGCCCCTTACAGGTACGGCTGGCCCCCCTCCCGTTTTTTTTCTGCATTACACTTGTAAGGGGCCCCTTACAGGTACGGCTGGCCCCCCTCCCGTTTTTTTTTTCTGCATTACACTTGTAAGGGGCCCCTTACAGGTACGGCTGGCCCCCCCTCCCGTTTTTTTTTTCTGCATTACACTTGTAAGGGGCCCCTTACAGGTACGGCTGGCCCCCCTCTCGTTTTTTTTAATGTATTTTTTGCATTACACCTGTAAGGGCCCCCGATGGTCCCCATTGCCCCTTACAGGCCCGGCTGGCCCCCCTCCTATTTTTTTCCTGCATTACACTTGTAAGGGGACCCTTACAGGCCCGGCTGGCCCCCCTCCTATTTTTTTCCTGCATTACACTTGTAAGGGGCCCCTTACAGGTACGGCTGTCCCCCCTCCCGGTTTTTTTTTTTTTATGTATTTTTTGCATTACACCTGTAAGGGCCCCCGATGGTCCCCATTGCCCCTTACAGGCCCGGCTGGCCCCCCTCCTATTTTTTTCCTGCATTACACTTGTAAGGGGCCCCTTACAGGCCCGGCTGGCCCCCCTCACATTTTTTTTCCTGCATTACACTTACAGGCATGGCCAGCCCCCCCCCTCCGTTTTTTACACTTGTAAGGGGCCCGATGGTCCCCAGCCCCCCCCCCCCCCCGCTTTATTATTTCACATCAGAAGAAAAGAGATTACACTTTTTTTCCGTCATAAACCCCCCCCCCCCCGGTTCTCAGCTCCAGGGGGGCCCTGCCTAAATCTGTGTAAGGGGCCCCAAAATTTGTGATGGCTGCCCCTTTTTCAGGATTTCCCTCAGATGAAATAGCTGTGGTAATTACTAGGGTGTTGAAACTGATCAGATCACCTGTGCAAAATAATGGAAAAGCCTGAAAACATGACCTGTTAGGGGGTACTTGAGTGTTGGGGGGGGGTATTTGCAGTGTGGCGGTAGGAGCATTATCATGCTGAAAGAGGCCTCTGCCATCAGGGAATAACGTTTCCATGAAGGGGTGTATTTGGTCACCAACAATGTTTTGGGCAGGTGTCAAAGTAATATCCACAAAGTTTCCCCCTGGCAGAACATCGCCCAAAGGGTCACAACTGCCTCCGCCGCTCTGCCCTCTTCCCATACTGCACCCTGGTGCCATCTCTTCCCCAGGTAAGTGATGCATTAGAGTTGAGAAACACTGTTGTATAGTATCTACATAGGTGAGGGATGCTAGGTACTAGAGCTGTGCGATTAATCGTCAAGAATCCTTATCGCAATTTTTTCCCCCTTGCGATCTTGACAAAGTATTTCCCGATCTTTTGTATGCCGAGAATTCACTCTGCTCTTAGCCTTCAAAAGAAAGGAAGAAAAAATCTGGCCTGTCTGCCCAAGTATCAGAACATTCTTTATCAGTGGAAACGTTAAGTCTAAACATTGTAACAATTTGTCTTTTACATCAAAGGAATAGACTTCTGTGTGTAAATTAGGAACGTTTAACCACTTCAACACCAAACCATGGAGGCGGCTTGCTGGTGCTTGGTCATAGAAGATAGAGCGTGATTATGGTAGGTGCGCGAGTACGGTAGTGAAGGTGTGCGGAGTTCCAGAAGGATTTGTAGAGAAAACAGTAATACGGTGAGCAGGAAGATCAGAGGTCTTCTGGGTGAGAACATGATGGACCCATGGGTAGGCTTGAAATGAGTGTTCAATCTGGAGAACAAGGACAAAAGTATTCCCAACTGGGGGAACTAGATAGCTGGAGCAAATAGCAAAATTATAGGACTTTTAAGAAAATGGGTCCAAAAGGACAAGACAGCAGTAACTGCCAAAACCAATGGGGTTTTAGGTTCCTCAGGCACTGAGGGAAACGGACCAGAAGAAGGAAAGTCAATCTTAGGAGGCCTTACGTATTCTTGGTTGATGGTCTTCGTTGAGGCATGATCTGCCAATCTTGGTGGACTTTGTCAGGAGAGGAGTGCTGCACAGTAGGGCCATGACTCGGAGTGAAGGGTACGATATGCCATCTTTTCAGGAGGTGGAGGCCTTCATCTAGGGCAGGGGCCTCCAAACTTTTGAAGGGGACAGTTTATGGTCCTTCAGACATAAGGTGGGCCGGACTGGTCACTGGGTGTAGAAAAGGTCTCGACGCCAGTGGAAAGAAACAACGACCCATCTTGAATGTTGTTGGGAAGAATTGGGCCCCATCTTGGGCGTTGTTGGGAAGAATTGGGCCCCATCTTGGGCGTTGTTGGGAAGAATTGGGCCCCATCTTGGATGTTGTTGGGAAGAATTGTGCCCCATCTTGGATGTTGTTGGGAAGAATTGGGCCCCATCTTGGGCGTTGTTGGGAAGAATTGGGCCCCATCTTGGATGTTGTTGGGAAGAATTGGGCCCCATCTTGGGCGTTGTTGGGAAGAATTGGGCCCCATCTTGGGCGTTGTTGGGAAGAATTGGGCCCCATCTTGGGCGTTGTTGGGAAGAATTATGCCCCATCTTGGGCATTGTTGGGAAGAATTGTGCCCCTTCATTGGGAGAGATTGTGCCCCTAAATTGGTGTCAGTGTGGGGGGGGGGGGATTATGCCCCACTGTTAAATATCAGTGGATGAAATAGTGCCCCAAGGGCCAGATGCAAGCAAAGGGCCACATCTGGCCCCCGGGCCGCAGTTTGGAGACCACTGATCTAGGGAATCAACAAAATGATTGGAGCCTTTGTAGGCGATGTTGAGTTTGGCCGGGCATTTCCAGCGGTACACAATCTTGTGGTTTCTCCACGCTTTGGTAAGCGTTGTCAGTTTTGCGGCGTTGTTGTAAAGTGTGTTGCGAGAGATCAGGAAGCACTTGCGAACTGGTAGCTTGTTCTGAAAGGCTGCTTTGCGAAACATCAAGGATTTTTTCTTTAGCTTGAAAAAAGTGAATTCTCAGCAACACATCTCGAGGAACCTCAGGAGGTAGGAAAGACTGTTTCGGTAATCTGTCGGCACTGAGGTCAGCCAAGGACAATGATGGGATAACCGCTTTCAAGAGGTCACGAGCGAAGTGAGGGAGTTGATGCGCAGAGATAGATTCCGGTATCCCACAAATCTTCAAATTGTTTCTGCGGGAACAATCTTCAAGATCGGACAATTTCAGTTGGATTTTAGCGACGACCCTCTTGTTGCGACGAGTGAGAATCCACTGGTGCAGGGATCCTCAAACTACGGCCCTCCAGCTCTCGTAGAACTACACATCCCATGAGGCATTGCAACACACTGACCTTCACAGACATGATGGGAATTGTAGCTCCTGAACAACTGGAGGGCCGTAGTTTGAAGACCCATGCACTAGTGCAGCGATGGCGAAACCTTGGCACCCCAGATGATTTGGAACTACATTTCCCATGATGCTCCACTACACGGCAGAGCGCATGATCATCATGGGAAATGTAGTTCCAAAACATCTGGGTATAGGACCAGAGAAGGGCATATCAATTGACCCAGTACTCTGAGGGTCACTCACCTCCATACTCAGTGCGGAGCATCTATTTTCGTCAGTGGCTTCGGGATCCAGCATTGGCTTCGATTTAACGGGGCTCCTGGTTGATGCAGAGCACGAGTCTTCAAACTACGGCCCTCCAGTTGTTCAGGAACCACAATTCCCATCATGCCCAGTCATGTCTGTGAATGTGTGTTACAATGCCCCATGGGATGTGTAGTTCTACAACAGCTGGAGGGCAATATTTTGAGGATCCCTGATGTAGAAGTTATAGGAGAGCAGGAGTTGTGCGAGTCCTCCCCCCCCTCCTCCGCAGCTGCGCCTGTGTCCTCCTCCGTCGTGTCTGTGCGATCCAGTGAAGCAGCACAAGAGAACCAGCGTTTTGCGGCGATGGATGTCTCCCGCCGCCGCCATTTTGTTGAAGCCTGTGGGACATTGTCAGGAAGAAGTCAGGCAGTTTGAGCGTGTACGGCTGGTCTTGGAGCCTCCTCCGCATGTCGGGCAGTGCAGCGGGTCGCTAGGCGCCCCGGGAGAGTGATGGCAGACGATGCCGACAGCTTCAGGCGGCCTTAGCGCTGTCGATTCCCACCGTGCAGAGGTCTTTTCTTAAGCGGCCATGTTGGTAAGCAGTCACCACGCCCCCTCAATTATTATTTTTTTTCAAAGATTTCAAAACAAACTTTTTTTTACGTTGTCATTATGGGGGATTGTTTGTAGAATTTTGAGGAAAATAATGAATTGAATCTATTTTGGACTAAGGCTATAATAACATAATGTGGATAAAGCGAAGCACTATACGGATAAAGTGGCTGGCGAGTGTATAAACAGACATGGGGGGGGAGGGGCAACTCCACATTAACCACTTAAGGACCTTGCCTGTTTCTCAGATTTGGTGTTTACAAGATTAAAACAGTTTTTTTTTTGCTAGAAAATTACTTAAAACCCCCAAACATTATATCATTTTTTTTCTAACACCATAGAGAATAAAATGGCGGTCATTGCAATACTTTTTGTCACACCGTATTTGCGCAGCGGTCTGACAAGTGGATTTTTTTTATATATTGTGAAAGATAATGTAACGCCGAGTAAAATGATACCCAACACGTCACGCTTCAAAATTGCGCCCGCTTGTGGAATGGCGTCAAACTTTTACCCTTAAAAATCTCCATAGGCGATGTTTTAAAAAATACTGTAGGTTACATCTTTTGAGCTACAGAGGAGGCCTAGGGCTAGAATTATCACTCTCGCTCCAACGATCGCGGCGATACCTCACTTGCGTGGTTTGAACACCGTTTTCATAGGCGGGTGCTACTCAGGTATGCGTTCACTTCTGCGCGCAAGCTCGTCAGGACGGGACGCTTTAAAAACATATTTTTTTTTTGTTTTCTTATTTTATTGTTACACTAAAGAAAAAAAAAAATGGGTCTTGTAATTGAAAAAAACATGACAGGTCCCCCTAAATATGAGATCTGGGGGTCAAAAAGACTTCATCTCATATTTGGACTAAAATGCCCAAAAAATAAAAAAAAAAGTAATTTGAGGAAATGACAACATGAAAATATTGCTTTAAGAAGCACAGGCAGAAGTGACGTTTTAATGTCGCTTCTGCCCTGCTATGGAGACGGGTGGGGGCCGTCTTGCCCTCACTTGTATCCCAGCCAAGCAGGAGGAAGCACCCGATCGCCTCGGCCGCAAGACGCTTTCCCCGACTTAGTTGGGGTAGGTGGTACACTTTGGTGGGGGTGGGTCAGCCACGCCCTGTGACCTTTGGGAATCCGCCTCCTGACCTTTGGGGGAGGTCCCTGTTGTAATTCTTCAATAGGAAACCCCAACCCCTAACCCCCCCCCCCCCTCCCTGCCGCCGATAACGGTGATCTTGCGGCAAATCCGCCAGGGAGACCACCGTTATCGTTTAAAGGACCGCACACTGACGTTACCGAGATTTTTTTTTTTTTTAAAAGATGGATGACGTACATATACAGTGAGGGGTCCTTAAGTGGTTAATGGTCATGCTTGTGGAAATAGATGTCCAATGAGCTCACACAGATGTGATGGTCGGGGGGGCGGAGTCTGAAGACATTTGGCCTTATATTTTAACCTTTACAAATAAAGCATGCTTTTCAAATAAAAACACCAGTACAGATTGTATAACAGCTCAGGTCATCCTGAGATAGAAACTTTTAATAGAAATATGAACGGGATCATTGACAGAGATGCGATTTCCACAACCTGCAAATCCTCCCCCAGATCACCCCCCCACATTGTGAACTCGCTCCCCCTCCCCCCTCTAATATACAGGTCACAGAGAGGAACGTCTGACGCACCTTTTAAATCTTCAGCGTGGGTGGTAAAAAAAAAAAAAAAATACTGATTAACCGTTGATGTACCCACATTGTGTAAAGCTATCTACGCGTGAAGGTGCCCCCCCCCACCGGATCGGGTGTTTTTTTCCCCCCGGTTATCGCTGTCACTCCTGAAAAAGGTACACAAGACGTGACACATGCAGGACAGCCACGCGTGACAAGTCCGGAGCCGAGTATATGGTCAGCACAGCAAGAAAAACCAGAGTGGGTGCTTTTTTTTTTAATTTTCATAGAAATAAATCCCCACTCAAGAGACAAAAAAAAATAAAAATATCTTTAACCGTTGCTGTAAACCTGGTGAGAAAAAAAAACGGCACAGCGAGGATCAATAACTTACAACAAAACAAAAAAAGTGTGAACCCGTCATCTGGTGATCCTCCAGACTCTACCAAACTGTGGAACAAAGAAGGAAAATCTATGCCGTTAAAAAGTAAAAATAAATCTAAAGGTCGGCCCGCCGGCTGGCTTTCGCAAAGGGGCAGTGTTGAGAGTCCTTTATTGAGGCTCCTCGAGGAAGGAGTGGTGGGGTCAGAGGTCAGTCCGTGCCTGGGCGGCGTTGGGGGCGTATTTGGGCATCAGTTCGTTGATCTTGCGGATGAAGTCGGATTTCTCGGCGCAGCCCTTGCAGATCTCGCCCCAGTCATCCAGAATCTTCTTCAGCTCCTTCACCCGCAGCTTCTTTAGGTCGACCGTGCTCAGGTCTATCTGCTTGTCTGTGGGGGAGAACATGGCGATACCCTTTAGGCTATACAGCGACTTTCACATTACTTATAGGGTCACTAAAAGAAAACTTTTTTTTTTTTTTTAAATAACAAACATGTTATACTTACCTCCACTGTGCAGTTCGTTTTGCACAGAGTGGCCCCGATCCACGTCTTCTGGGGTCCCTCGGCGGCTGTATCTGGTCCTCCCCGCAATTAGTCACCACAGTCATGCGAGAGCTCGCATGGTGGTCACCAATTACCGGGGGCACTCCCGTGATACAGCGAGGAGCCATAGCTGCTCACTGTATCATTTGGCCCCGCCCCTCGGCGCGCCGCGTCACTGGATGTGATTGAGAGCAGTGCCAATGACCAGCCAATGGCTGCACTGCTCTCAATACATCCGCTCTAGCCAATCAGCAGCCAGGCTGAGCGGTGAAAAGGATATCGGGACCACACAGGACTTTCGAGGGGTCAGGTAAGTATAACAGGGGCTCGGGGGGCGGCAACATCAGATGGTTTTTTTTCACCTTCATGCAATCTATGCATGAAGGTGAAAAAAAAAAAATCCTTTACAACTCCTTTAACCACTTGCCTACTGGGCACCTACACCCCCTTCCTGCCCAGACAAAATTTAAGCTTCCGGCACTGCGTCGCTTTAACCGACAATTGCGCAGTCGCGCGACGTGGCTCCCAAACAAAATTGGCGTCCTTTTTTTCCCCACAAATAGAGCTTTCTTTTGGTGGTATTTGATCACCTCTGCGGTTTTTATTTTTTGCGCTATAAACAAAAATAGAGCGTCAATTTTGAAAAAAATTCAATATTTTTTACTTTTTGCTATAATAAAATATCCCCAAAAAAATATATAGGCCGATACGTATTCTTCTACATATTTTTGGTAAAAAAAAAAAAAAAAATGCAATAAGCGTTTATCGATTGGTGTGCGCAAAATTTATAGTGTTTACAAAATAGGGGATAGTCTATGGCATTTATTTTTTACTATTAATGGCAGCGATCTGCGATTTTTTTTATTGGGACTGCGACGTTATGGCGGACACTTCGGACACTTTTCTGACATTTTTTGGGACCAATTACATTTATACAGTGAACTATGCTATAAATATGCATTGATTACTGTATAAATGAGACTGGCAGTGAAGGGGTTAACCACTAGGGGGCGGGGAAGGGGTTAAATGTGTGTCCTGAGTGTTCTAACTGTAGGGGGAGGGGGGGGTGACCGATTGTGTCCCTATGTACAAGGGACACAACCGCTCTCCTCTCTCCCTGACAGGACGTGGAGCTCTGTGTTTACATACAGAGCTCCACGTCCCCGCTCAGTTACTGGGCAATCGCGTGTGCCCGGCGGCGATCGTTGCCGCCGGGCACTCGCACCGGGATCCCAGCAGATCGGCGGGTGCGCGCGCGCGCCCGCGGCTTCAAAAGGACATCACGTCATATGACGTGATGTCAGGATAATGGAGTCCTCCGCCCGCCGTCATTTGACGGTGGGCGGAGGACAAGTGGTTAAAGAGACACCAAATCCTAATGGGCAAGTCACGATAAGACAAAATTACCGCACTTCAACAGTGACGCGCTCATTAGAATGTAGTGTCTCCAAGGCAAAAATTACAGGCAGACAATATACAATTCTGTTCAGTAGGGTTGCACCCATACTGGTATTGGTGCCGATACTAAGCATTTGTATGAGTAATTGAATCAGTACTTGTGCAAACGCTCCAATACCTAAAAAAACCGATACGTTCAGACTCGGTTCTTTTTGCCGTCAACTGGATTCACCCACTGACAGCTGAAATGTTATAAAAAAAAAAAATAAGAAGAGGGGGGAGGGGCAAGGGAAGAAGGAAGGCCAGTGATCTGCCGGTATGGTTCCCCCCTTGACTGCGCAGGCGCAATCCGAGCCAACGGAAATCACCGAACCTGAGCAGCTGTTTTTTTAGGTGTAGCAACAGGTCCAGGGCTACACGCTGCGCTCGCTTGGCCTCCTGGCTCTTTTTCTAACATCCTCCAAGTCCACAGGGATGGTAATGAATGAGCCTTGCTGCCCCCCCCCCCCCCCCCGAGCCGCACATGCACCACTTACACCTGAAGAACAGCTGGTCAGGTTCGGAGATTTCTGCGGGCTTCGTCTACGCAGTCAAGCAGGGAACCATATCGATAGGGGAACTAGCACGACAAGACACCACAAGACACCGGCATTAACAGTTGAGGAGTGGGGCCGCTGCGCCCTTAAAGCGGAGCTCCATCCTAAAGTGGAACTTCTGCTTATCAGAACCCTCCCCCCCTTTCAGGAGGGGGGGGGGGGTGCAGATACCCATCTAAGACAGGTATTTGCACTCACTTCCGGGAGTCCTCTCTGCGGGTAGTAAGTCACTTCCCGCCCCGGCTCATTGTGTTCTAGGAAACGCATGGCTCCCAGAACACAGTGGGGATCAGTAAGGACGGCGCTGCGCAACTCATGCATGCACTGTGGGGAATCGGGCAGTGAACCAGGAGTGCTTCACTTCCCAATTCCCTCACCGAGGATGGCGGTGGGGGCAGCAGAGATCGCTCATCTTCTGCTGCAGACGTCGCTGGACTCCAGGACAGGTAAGTGTCCATATATTAAAAGTAAGCAGCTGCAGTATTTGTAGCTGCTGACTTTTAATATTTATTTAATTTTAATGGCGGAGCTCCGTCTTAATAACCAATGACTCATTCAGCTGTCAGTGGGGTTCCCCTGTTGACAGCTGAAGTGTAAATGGAAGTCCCGGAAAATGGAACTGTCAAAAAGCAGCCATGCTTATCAATGCTCAGCACTGAAACAAAGAAAAAAAAAAAAAAAAAATACAAAAATAATGTTTATCGGTCTATTTATTTACAGTTAAAAAAAAAAAAGGGATGAACTTAATCTGCAGATGAAGTCAGTTTAAACCAACCCGTCAAAGCAAAAAAAAAAAAAAAAAGTGTTTTATTTTTTTATGATCTCTGCTGAGCTGGCGGATGACAGGTCTGTCTCTTCTCACTGAGTAGGGAGGGACCTGTCAGATCTCCCCTGACTTCCATGAGGAGATTGAAAGAAAATATAGACAGCATGTCCGTTTATCAGATCTCATCCGATCCGCCAGAAGGATAGCTGAACTTATAGGCATACGTCTGTTTTTTTTAGTGAATCGGTTGGTAGACGGGTGTCGGCAGACATATCTCCACCGACATCCGCCTGCCTATAGGAGTCGGGTGGCCCACCTGAATAACAGACAGGCGGATCCGATCGGGGTTATCGTGTGAAAGGGGCCTTATTCTTCTCCTCCACCTATTTATTTTCCGTGTATATTTTTAGATTTGATCACTTCTATTTTATAAAGTATTAATAATTTAAAAAAAAATGTTTTGCTTTGTTTGGTAATATTTTGACACCTGTAACATATACTTGCACACAAATAAAAACATTTATTTAAAATTTGTAAATAACTTTTCAGTGCTTTGTACCATTGCTGACAGTTGAAAGCGTAAACAAAACAGTTGCGGTCGGTCAGTCCGGCTTCCACTCACCGTATTTCAGCTCACAGATCTGTCCGTCTTGCTTCTTCAGCTTCTCACAGATCTTCTCTGGAGGAATGTGGTTGCTCAGCGGCCTGGAAACCTCATTGGTGATCTTTGTAGCGGCGTCAACAGTGCCCCCGATATAATAACACTGAACAAAGTAGAAGAATAAAATAAAACGCAGATATTAATTTACTGAGATTTGGGGTTAAAAACATTTTTTTTCCTAGATAAATTACTTAGAACCCCCCCTAATATAATATATCTCCATCTAGAGATATCTCTCTCTATGAAGGGGGGGGGGGGGGGGGGGGGGGTAAATGTTCCTATATTATCTATAGATAAATCTCGAGATCTAGATATCGATAAATCTCGAGATCTAGATATCGATAAATCTCGAGATCTAGATATCGATAAATCTCGAGATCTAGATATCGATAAATCTCGAGATCTAGATATCGATAAATCTCGAGATCTAGATATCGATAAATCTCGAGATCTAGATATCGATAAATCTCGAGATCTAGATCTCTCTCTCTCTCTCTCTCTCTCTCTCTCTCTCTCTCTCTCTCTCTCTCTCTCTCTCTCTCTCTCTCTCTCTCTCTCTCTCTCTCTCTCTCTCTCTCTCTCTCTCTCTCTCTCTCTCTCTCTCTAAGGAGGGGGGGGGTAAATGTTCCGGTCAAGTGGTTTATTGAACAAACCAAAGTTAGAAGCCGATTGGCTCCCATGCAGAGCTGCACCAGATTTTGCACTCTCCAGTTTAGCCACTTGGCAACTCTCAGACCTCAGACGGCCATCTATCTCCCTCAATCAGAGTCCCCCCCCCCAACCGTCGGATCCGTCACCATAGCACCCGTCGGTCAGGTCGGAATACGTACAAATCGGTTCTCTTTGCCTTTAACCTCATTGCAGAGCTTCAGGAGCTCCTTCTCCACGGAGGGCGGCGTGAACTCCACATTCTTCTCCTTCAGGGATTGGTAGAAGCGGGTCAAGAATGAGACACAGACTGCGAAAGGAAAAAGGAGCCGAGGTTAGATGGGGACACGGCAACCAGAATATGGGGTCACCTATAGAAGACAGCCGGGTCTCCCACAATCCCAGTACAGGTCCTTAAATCAGACCTCCGCTCCCAACACAAACTTCTCCTCACTGCAGCCCCCCCCCCCCCTCATTTCACTGCAAACCCCTCCCCCTCATTTCACTGCAAACCCCTCCCCCTCATTTCACTGCCAACCACCCCCCTCATTTCACTGCCAACCACCCCCCTCATTTCACTGCCAACCACCCCCCTCATTTCACTGCATGGAGGGGGAGATTTAGTAAAACTGGAGCACTCAGAATGTGGGGCAGCTCTGCATGGCAGCCAATCAGCTTCTAACTTCAGTTAAAGCTTTGACAATAAAACCTGGAAGCCGATCGGTTCCTATGAAGAGCTGCACCAGATTCTGTACTCTCCATGTTTAATAAATCCCCCACCCCCCCGGGACAAGCCTGGGATTATCAGACGTTATGACGCTGGGACAAGGACCCCCCCCCCCCCCCCCATACAGAGGACAGCCCTGGAAGTGTCACACGGAGATCCTGTGTTTGTCGGGACTGAGGTGAGGAATATAGAGGAAGGAGAAGGACCGCTTACCTGATCTGTATGATCGGCTCCGCCCACAACACTCATGAATAGGCAAGTAGATTTGCATAAGTATTCCCCCCCCCCCACATCACAATGGTGGCACATACCAATACTATGGGTCAGGATTTGTAGGGGTGAAGTGGGGGGGGGGGGTCAGGCTCCAGACACTATAGGGGTGAAGTGGGGGGGGGTCAGGCTCCAGACACTGTAGGGGTGAAGTGGGGGGGTCAGGCTCCAGACACTATAGGGGTGAAGGGGGGGGGGGTCAGGCTCCAGACACTATAGGGGTGAAGTGGGGGGGGGGTCAGGCTCCAGACACTGTAGGGGTGAAGTGGGGGGGGGGTCAGGCTCCAGACACTGTAGGGGTGAAGTGGGGGGGGGTCAGGCTCCAGACACTGTAGGGGTGAAGTGGGGGGGGGTCAGGCTCCAGACACTATAGGGTGAAGTGGGGGGGGGGGTCAGGCTCCAGACACTGTAGGGTGAAGTGGGGGGGGTCAGGCTCCAGACACTGTAGGGGTGAAGTGGGGGGGGGTCAAGGGGGTCAGGTAGGGTGAAGTGGGGGGGTCTCCAGACACTATAGGGGTGAACACTATACGTGGGGGGGGGGTCAGGCTCCAGACACTGTAGGGGCGAAGTGGGGGGGAGGGGTCAGGCTCCAGACACTATAGGGGTGAAGTGGGGGGGGGGGGGTCAGGCTTCAGACACTATAGGGGTGAAGTGGGGGGGGGGGTCAGGCACCAGACACTATAGGGAGAAGGTGGGGGGGGGGGGTCAGGCTCCAGACACTATAGGGGTGAAGTGTGGGGGGGGGGGGTCAGGCTCCAGACACTATAGGGGTGAAGTGGGGGGGAGGGGTCAGGCTCCAGACACTGTAGGGGTGAAGTGGGGGGGGGGGGGGGGGGTCAGGCTCCAGACACTATAGGGGTGAAGTGGGGGGGGGGGTCAGGCTCCAGACACATATAGGGGTGAAGTGGGGGGGGGGGTCAGGCTCCAGACACATATAGGGGTGAATTGGGGGGAGGGTCAGGCTCTGTGGGGGGGGGGGTCAGGCTCCAGGTACTGTAAGGGTGAAGTGGGGGGGGGGGGGTCAGGCTCCGGGCATTGTGGGGGGCACACTACTCCCAGGAAACTCCATAGGGTGACTGGAGGGGCTGTGTATAGAAATGTACTACCAGGGAGTGTGTTTTTTATGGGGGGGGGGCAATTTAGATCTTAGATCTTCCTAAAATGCCCAATGCCTGGCTGTCATGTTAGTATAGCAGCAGTGAGGGGGTGGGCACTTCTCTCCATCCTGGTCTCCAAAGTCAGACACCCACTGGGGGCCCCAACACACTGGGCCAATGTAGTGTCTGTAGTGTCATTGTAAAATGCCCCCCCCCCCCCCCATAGGATGTACATCACACTGTCCCGTGTGTAGAGGGGGGATTGTCAGTGTTCAGCACGGGACCCCCAACCCGATATCACCGGCACTGAGGCGCCCCCCTTAAATATGACACCGAGCCACCGTCCCCCCTATGTCATCAACACATCCCCTCCCCCAATATACCACATACTCCTCCATCCCCCCCCTGACATATCTCTCCCCCTTCACGTACAAACCCCCCTCCCCCCCCCCCCGATATACGATGACCATATACCCACCCCTCACCCCAATCTCCCCTCCTGATATTCCATGACCATACACCCCCCACAACATACCAGAGATGGGACCCCAACACTGAGAGGTCACCCCCAAATATGACACTGAGCCACCATTCCCCTATGTCACCGTCATATCCCCTTCCCCAATATACCACCCCCCCCTACCCCGACATATCTCCCCTTCCACCCCGTTATACCCCCCTCCTTCACATCCTCACCCCGATATAGTATGACCGCCATACACACCCCTCACAGGAGTCGTGACCCCAACCTGACAAAACCGGCCCCCCACCCCGATATACCATGACCATAAAACCCCCCCCCCCCCCAATATACCATGACCATACCCCTCCCCCCCAATATACCATGACCAAACCCCCCTACCCCCCCCAATATACCATGACCAAATCCCTCTACTACCCCCCCCCCCCCCCAATATACACCATGACCATACCCCCCCCCCAATATACCATGACCATACCCCTCCCCCCCCCCCAATATACCATACCCCTCCCCCCCCCCCAATATACCATGACCATACCCCTCCCCCCCCCAATATACCATGACCATACCCCTCCCCCCCCCCCAATATACCATGACCATACCCCTCCCCCCCCCCCAATATACCATACCCCTCCCCCCCCCCCAATATACCATGACCATACCCCTCCCCCCCCCAATATACCATGACCATACCCCTCCCCCCCCCAATATACCATGACCATACCCCTCCCCCCCCCCCCCAATATACCATGACCATACCCCTCCCCCCCAATATACCATGACCAAATCCCTCTACCCCCCCCCCCCCCCAATATACACCATGACCATACCCCCCCCCCCCAATATACCATGACCATACCCCTCCCCCCCCCCCAATATACCATACCCCTCCCCTCCCCCCCCCCCCCCAATATACCATGACCATACCCCTCCCCCCCCCCCAATATACCATGACCATACCCCCCCCCCCCCCCAATATACCATGACCATACCCCCCCCCACCAATATACCATGACCATACCCCTCCCCCCCCCCAATATACCATGACCATACCCCTCCCCCCCCAATATACCATGACCATACCCCCCCCCCCCCCCAATATACCATGACCATACCCCCCCCCCCAATATACCATGACCATACCCCTCTCCCCCCCCCCCCCCCAATATACCATGACCATACCCCTCCCCCCCCCCCCCCAATATACCATGACCATACCCCCCCAATATACCATGACCATACCCCCCCAATATACCATGACCATACAACCCCCCCCCCCCCCCCCCCAAGAACATACCAGAGCCGGAACTCCAACCTGACAAAACCGGCACTGAGGGGTCACCCCCAAATATGACACGAGCCACCGTCCCCCTATGTCACCATCATATCCCCTCCACCAATATACCACATACCCCCCCCCCACCCCCGATAAGTCCCCTTCCACCCAAATATACCCCCCCTCA
This sequence comes from Rana kukunoris, assembly GCA_029574335.1. Lineage (NCBI taxonomy): Eukaryota > Metazoa > Chordata > Amphibia > Anura > Ranidae > Rana > Rana kukunoris. The sequence continues at coordinate 23,780 of JAJQKJ010001957.1, forward strand.
TAAACACCCCCCCCCCCCCAACATACGTTCCTCCAACCCTGATATTATACCACAACATAACCTCCCCCCACCCCAATATTCCCCCCTTCTTCACATATGCCCCCCCACCCTGATATACCAGGACCAGATACCCCCCCCAATAAACCATACCCCCCACTCCTGATATACTATGACCATATACCTCCCCCCATACACCCCTCTCCTTCCCATACCCTCCCCCCTGCATACCTTTCCTCCATTCCATATACACCCCCTACTTCCCGTACCCTCCCCCAATATACCCCCCTACTTCCCATACCCTCCCCCAATATACCCCCCCCCCTACTTCCCATACCCTCCCCCAATATACCCCCCCCCCCCCCATACTTCCCATACCCTCCCCCAATATAGCCCCCCTACTTCCCATACCCTCCCCCAATACACCCCTCACCTACTTCCCATACCCTCCCTTAATATACCCCCCTACTTCCCATACCCTCCCCCTGCATACCCCCCTACTTCCCATACCCTCCCTCAATATACCCCCCTACTTCCCATACCCTCCCCCCTGCATACCCCCCTACTTCCCATACCCTCCCCCAATATACCCCCCTACTTCCCATACCCTCCCCCCTGCATACCCCCCTACTTCCCATACCCTCCCCCAATATACCCCCCTACTTCCCATACCCTCCCCCAATACACCCCTCACCTACTTCCCATACCCTCCCTTAATATACCCCCCTACTTCCCATACCCCCCTACTTCCCATACCCTCCCCCAATATACCCCCCTACTTCCCATACCCTCCCCCCTGCATACCCCCCTACTTCCCATACCCTCCCCAATATACCCCCCTACTTCCCATACCCTCCCCCCTGCATACCCCCCTACTTCCCATACCCTCCCCCAATATACCCCCCTACTTCCCATACCCTCCCCCCTGCATACCCCCCTACTTCCCATACCCTTCCCCCTGCATACCTTTCCTACACCCAATTCCACATTCTCTCCCCCTTCCCCTCCCCCCATACTTCATATCTCTCTTCCCCATACCTGCCCCACCCCCTCACCTTCGCACTCCCCGGGTCGGAGCGGGTGTCCCGGCTGGCTCAGTAGTGTGAGGAGGAGTCCGGTGACGGTGAAGGCCCCGGCTGTCCTCATCCTTCTATCTTCTCTTCTTCTTCTTCTTCTCCTCTCTGCCGCTTCTTCTTCTTCTTCTCCTCCTTACCACACCGGCACCGCCGCGTCACCTAGCAACCTCGCCCGCCCCCGCTCGCCGCCTATTGGCCGGGCCCGCCGCGCGGCTTCCACGCTGCGCACGGCGATTGGCCGAAGGTCCGTGCCAGTAACACGTCCCGCGCCGCCATTGGTTGAAAGTACGGCCACGTCTCGCGCGGATGGGGGATAGTTGTCGCCCCCTGATTGGCTGACGGCTTTTGGACTGCGGGTGTAAATGCGGAAGGCGGGCGCCATTTTGGAAAAGGGCAACTGCTGGCAAAGCCATTAAAGTATTTTTTCTACTAAAACTCAAGGTTTGATAACAACATACGTTATACAATTATAATTCACTGTTCTCTCTCACACACGTAAACTTGTTAAAAACATTTTATATACCTAGATGGGCCGGTATCCAGGCAACAGGAGGCCTTAATAAAAAATAAGTTCCCTACTTTTTTCACTTAAAACTTTTTTTTGTTTTTGTTTTGGGTGGAGAGGAGAGAAACCTGTCAGGTTTAATTGCTGTCCGTGTCCCCGCTGGGAAGATTTCCAGTAATTGCCCCGATCACCGATGTCAGAATGGGGGGCGGGATCTAAAAATATAAGTTGTCACCAGAACAGGAATACAGGGGGAATCTTCCAATGAGGACACTTGTTCCCATGGCAACCACCTAAGAGGAGATTTCCCTCACTTTGGAACAATATCCTCTCACTTCCTGTTGCGACTCTCACTTCCTGTACAGGACAGGAAGCAGGAAGTGCAGGGGAATTTCCCTGAGTCACAATCACAAATAGAGTCACAAATGTTAAAAAAAATAAAAATCCCTTCCCTACTCTTTCCAAAAGGAACTCTTAGGCCTCTTACACACGAGGGAATTTATCCGCTGAAAATGGACCGACGGACCATTTCAGCCGAAAAATCCGCTCGTCTGTAGGGGCAAACGGACAGTTTTGGACGGATTCCTCCGGCGGAAAAGTTTCAAAGCATGCTTTGCAATTTTCCGCTGGATAGCTGCCCGTCGGATATGTCCGCTGGTTAGTACGCCTAACCTGCGGACATATCTGCCGCACATGCGTCGTATCCTGTGAATGGATCCGACGCATGCGCGCGGAAGTGTTTTACTTCCTGGTGCGGTGACGTGGCGGCGTCAACGTCACCGCCGCATCACCGCGCTGTCCGCCGGTGGGGAATTTGATCCGATGGTGTGTACAGCCACCGGATCAAACAGCCCGGCGGACATATAAATTACATCGTGTGTACAAGGCCTAAGAGGAGATTTCCCCTCACTTTGGAACACTATCCTCTCACTTCCTGTTTTGACTCTCACTTCCTGTACAGGACAGGAAGCAGGAAGTGCAGTGGAATTTCCCTGAATCACAAATGGCAAAAAAATAAAATTCCCTTCCCTACTCTATCCAAAAGGAACTCTAAGAGGAGATTTCCCCTCACTTTGGAACAATATCCTCTCACTTCCTGTTGCGACTCTCACTTCCTGTACAGGACAGGAAGCAGGAAGTGCAGTGGAATTTCCCTGAGTCACAATCACAAATAGAGTCACAAATGGTAAAAAAATAAAAATCCCTTCCCTACTCTATCCAAAAGTAACTTTTAGGCCGGGTTCACACTAATGCGATTGCAGTTATCGCATGAGACTCGCGCCGCATTCCTGTGCACGTCACGTGCGGTGCAAATTCAGCCATACAGTTTGTATAGCTAAAATCGCATCGCATTTTCACCAGGGGCGGACTGACCAGTCGGTCCATTCGGCCGTGGTCCGAGGGCCTGCCAGCGCCCCCCCTTCTGGAACCTTCAGGGCCGGTCCGGGGACAAAAATTGTGCCCCCCGGTAGGGTTGCCACCAGGATTCACCCGGACAGTCCGGGTTTTGTTTCAATGGTTTTTATTAACCACTTGTGGCCCAGAGGACATCACATGACGTCCTGGACTTTGTGGGGCTATGTGGTGATATAGCTGAAAGATGGGTGAAGCTACAGACGTCATTCAGACATCGGCATTTTCAGCCGGCGATTCCCTACACCATAGGAAAGATCATAGCGGCTGTTCCACCGCTTGATCGTTCTTACGGGCAGCGAAAGGGGACGTCCCCCCCTAGGATGACCACATTTCCAACCTGCGATTCAGGGACACCCCACCCCCTCCTAAAAAAAGATAACTTTTTATTAAAAAAAATTGTAAACCCCCCCATATTTTTCACTGGTTCATCCTGGGACCTGTAGTTCTTCACTAGTTAGGGGGGGGATCACATATTCAGCTCTGAGGGGTTCATGGTGGGACCAGTAGTCCTTCACTTATGGGGGTCACATTCCCCCCAAAATGAAGGACTACAAGTCCCAGCATGAACTCCTAATATCTAAAGATGTGACCCCCCCCCCCCCAATTTGAAGGACTACAACACCCACATGAAACCCCCGAGATCTAAGGGTGTGACCCCCATAGATTTCACAGATCTATGCTGGGACCTGTAGTTATTCACTATTTGGGGGGGAAGGGGGTCTCACATCTTCAGCTCAGGGGGGGGGGGGGGGGGGGTTCATGCTGGGACATGTAATCCTTAACTTTGGGAAGGTCACACCCCCCCCCCCCAAAGTAAAGGACTACTAATCCCAACATAAACCGATGATATCTAAAGATGTGAAACCCCCCCCAATTTGAAACTCCCAGCATGAACCCGTGAGATCTAAGGGTGTGACCCCATAGATTTCACAGATCTATGCTGGGACTTGTAGTTCTTCACTAGTTTGGGGGGTGTCACATCTTAAGATCCGCCAGCCCTGGATACAGATCATAGAGATTTCCGGCAGACCAGATGGTCGCCGGAGTCTCTTTGATCGTCGGAGGTCGGGTGCGATGTTATGACGTCACGCCCGGCCTCTGCATTCAAAAAAAACGGCGCCGCTTTGGCCGTTTTTTTTTTTTTTAATTTAGGCTTCCCAGCCTAGAGGTCAGATGTAGGGACTCCCCTCCCCCCCCCCCAAATCTCACTGTAAAGAGGTCCTGTCATGTCATAATCCTATTACAAGGGATGTTTACATTCCTTGTAATAGGAATAAAAGTGATCACATTTTTTATTTATTTTTTAAGTGTCAAAATAAAAAATTAAGTAAAAAAAAAACCTCAGAGCGGAAGTTCTCCTCTCCCCCTCCCTCCATACAGTCTTCTGGGACAGGTCCTAGAAGACTGCCGGACCGTTGTGCAGGCGCAGAGGAGCGACTCTCTCGTGAGCAGTGCGCACCCGGCTGTGAAGTCACAAGCTGTCACAGCCAGGTGCCTGCAGTTAAAATGGCCGGCGCCGGGGAGAGGAGAGGGGGAGGAGCGATGGTTCGGGTGGCCACATCGCTGGATCCTGGGACAGGTGAGGGCGTGTTTATCAAAAGTCAGCAGATACACAAAAAACGTCTGGAACTCCTCTTTGAATTTATACTCCGGGATTAGTAACTATTGCCTAAATCTATTGGTCATCAGGGCTGTCTTAATAAGAGGGCACACCTGAGCACTGCCCAGGGGCCCCCGCTGCATGGGGGGGGGGGCCCCTGCACTTTACACAAAGCAGCTGGTCCTTGAGCCCACGCTGCCCCTAAATTGGGGGCCCCATGATGGCCCTGAGAGTGATAGATACACAGGGGGGGGGGACAGTCTGCCTCCTACCTACTTGATGTCTGTTTACCTGCATCGTCATCATTGTAGGGGCCCCAGAGCATTACTTTGCCCAGGGGCCCCATGATGCTATTAAGATGGCCCTGTTGTGTATTCTTCTTGGTGGTATTTGTGTATTTCCTCCAGATCTGTGCAGTAATCCCGTGTGAGACTTCCTGTAATAAAGACCCGCCCACTGCTGCGCTCTCCCCTTGTGCAGGGGGACTGGTCTGGTCTCCGCCCCCTCCTGTATTTTCTTGCAGGCAGCCTGTGGTGGGTGGAGCCTGCTGGGCCCCTCCCACAGCTCTGATTATCAGTGCAACATCATCAGTGCCCATCAGCGCAGCCTCACCAATACAGCCTCATCAGTGCCTATCAGTACAGCCTCATCCGCAGTGTTAATTTTAGCAGCAAATTTAGATTTAGCTTTTCGGCTTAGTCTTAGGAATACAATGGCATTTTAGTTTTAGTCCCATTTTAGTCTTCTGCAGTTGTTTTAGTTTTAGTCGTGTTTAGTCAACTAAATCTTTAGGACATTTTAGTCATCTAAAATCTAATGGGAGGAGTTAAATTGTAATGCATTTTTTAAGCATTTCTCTACAGTTTCCAAACTCATTATATACGGCTGGACTGACAAATCTATTATGTTATTATTTATGAATGAATGAGTGACTTGTATAGCGCCACGCATGCGAACTGAATCGCCTCTCTAGGCACTTTTTGCAGCCAGAGTCTTCCTGGCTGGTGTGGTCATTTACCCCGTAGGATCTCGACACAGCATTATGGCATTGAGATGTGAACATGCCCTACAGACCAGTGTTCATTTTGACGTCAAATTTCAATTCAGTTTTAGTCTTTTGCCTAAAATGGCATTTTCATTTTTGTCGTACTTTATCGTATTTAAGTTAGTCGACTAAAATGCTTTAGTCGGTTTTACTCTACAAAATTAACACTGCTCATACGTGCCCATCAGTACAGCCTCATCAGTGCCCATAAGCGCAGCCTCATCAGTGCCCATCAGAGAAGCCTCATCAGTGCTCATTAGTGCAGCCTCACCAGTGCAGCCTCATCTGTGCCCATCAGTACAGCCTCATCAGTGCCTATCAGTACAGCCTCATCGGTGCCCATTAGTGCAGCCTCACCAGTGCAGCCTCATCATTACAGCCTAATCAGTGCCCATCAGTGCAGCCTCATCAGGGCCCATCAGTGCAGCCTCATCAGGGCCCATCAGCGAGGAAGAAAAATTACTTATGTGCAAAATTTTATAACAGAAACTAAGATTTTTTTTTTTCTTTAAAAGTATTTTTTCATTTGTTTAGCAAAATATAAATGGTGATAAAATAACACGAAAAAAGAAAGCTCTGTCTGTCTCAAAAAACTGATAAAAACGTGTACAGTGTATCGCGACCGCGTAATTGTACAGGCAGCACACCTGTAAGTGGCCCGGAGGTCCCCAGGTGCCCAACCCCCCCTTTTTTTTATAAAAACAAATGTATATTTTTTTCCACATATATATATATATATATATTTTTTTTTTTTATTAAAGGGCCCAGAGGGACTCAGGGGCCCGGATGGCAACCCCCCCCCCCTTTTTTTTTATAATTAAAAAAAAAAATGTTATATACATTTTTTTCTTTCTTTTTATATAAATATATATATAGATATATATAGATATATATATATATCTATATATATATATATATATATATATTTTCATTAAAGAGCCCAGAGGTCCCCAGATGGCAACCCCTCCTTTTTTATAAAAAATAAATAAAAATATATATATATATATATATTTATTTTTTTATTAAAGGGCCCAGAGGTCCCCAGGGGCCCGGATGGCAACCCCCCCCCCCTTTTTTTATAAAAACAAATACATATTTTTTTCCACATACATATATATATTATTTTTTTTTTTTATTAAAGGGCCCAGAGGGACTCAGGGGCCTGGATGGCAACCCCCCCCCCTTTTTTTTATAATTAAAAAAAAAAAAAATGTTATATACATTTTTTTCTTTCTTTTTATATAAATACATATATATATATATATATATATATATATATATATATATATATATATATATATATATATATATATATATTTATTTTTTTATTAAAGGGCCCAGAGGTCCCCAGGGCCCCGGATGGCTACCTTGTTTGTATATTTTTTTTATTATATATTTTTCTTTATTTCTTTTATTAGCTTCTCAATTAGCGGCGGCAGCCCCCCCCCCCCCCACACTTCTCAATTTCAGGTGGCAGCACCCCCCCCCCAGTTCTCTGATCCAGGGGGGCCCATGCATGAAGCTGTGTAAGCGGCCCCATAATTCCTGATGGCGGCCCTGTCTACATACAAGGACTTCCTATGTGCACTGTGAGCCCCCAGATATATAAAACGAACGCTCCGAGGTCGAGGGTGGTAAACTTTATTTTCATATAACAACCATCTGAAGGAAAACAAAAGAAAAAAAAAAAAAGAAAGAAAGAAAAAGAAATCACAACATAAACGGTGAATCTTATTTACACAGAAACTGGACGTCACGCCGTGTGCGAGGAACATGCGGACACCGTATATATACAAACACACACCCTGCGGAAAGCTGACCATTGGGGACACAACACAGCACCGCCGGGGGGTATAGTATATGGACACACAGAACGAGGGCGCCCCCCGATGGCGGCTTCGCCATTCCGCGCTACCCTCGGAGACATCAAGAGGTGACACCCGGCGGTGACAGGGCGGACGAGTATGCCACAATGTTCCCAAATGTTCTGGGGGGGGGGGGGGTGTGGGAGCAAGAAGACAAGCTGAGAATTAAAAGAGAGCGGTGGTGGTTGGCGGGAGAGCGGAGGCACGAGGAGGAGGAGGAAGAGGAGGAGGAGGCACGACAGAGGTCACCATTCGCTGCCACATACCCCTGACATGCTAATACACAGATCTCAGACCCACTTTCCTCTCCTCCTCTCAACCAGGGTCGTCTTTAAAATGGGACAAAAGTGGAAGCTGCCCCGGGCCCAGTGATCGTTGTTGGGCCCAAAGCAGATGCCCCCTGAGCCCGCAAATAGCTCATAAGTGAATTCTGGAGGGCCCAAGAACATGTTTGCCAAGGGTTCAATCAATATTAAAGATGGCCCTGCTCCTAATACACAGGTATCAGGACACACGGACACATTGTCAGGACACATTGTCCTCTCCTCCTCTCAATCGGGGCCTTCTTTAAAACGGGGCAAAAGGGGAAGCTGCCCCGGGCCCAGTCAATATTGTTGGGCCCAAAGCAGCTGCAGTTGAGCCTGTGAATTCTGGAGGGCCCAAGAAAATGTTTTCCCAGGGTTCAATCAATATTAAAGATGGCCCTGCTCCTAATAGACATATACCTCTCCTCTCCTAATTCACAGGTATCAGGACACATTGTCCTCTCCTCCTCCCAATCAGGGCCGTCTTTAACACGGGGCAAAAGGGGAAGCTGCCTCGGGCCCAGTTATTGTTGTTGGGCCCAAAGCAGATGCCCCATTGACCCCGTAAATAGTTGATAAGTGAATTCTGGAGGGCCCAAGAAAATGTTTGCCAGGGGTTCAATCAATATTAAAGATGGCCCTGATCCTAATACACAGGTATCAGGACACATTGTCCTCTCCTCCTCTCAACCAGGGCCGTCTTTAACACGGGGCAAAAGGGGAAGCTGCCCCGGGCCCAGTCAATATTGTTGGGCCCAAAGCAGCTGCAGTTGAGCCCGTGAATTCTGGAGGGCCCAAGGAAATGTTTTCCCAGGGTTCAATCAATATTAAAGATGGCCCTGCTCCTAATAGACAGATACCTCTCCTCTCCTAATACACAGATATCAGGACGCATTGTCCTCTCCTCCTCCCAATCAGGGCCGTCTTTAACACGGGGCAAAAGGGAAAGTTGCCCCGGGCCCAGTCATTGTTGTTGGGCCCAAAGCAGCTGCCCCATTGACCCCGTAAATAGTTGATAAGTGAATTCTGGAGGGCCCAAGAAAATGTTTGCCAGGGGTTCAATCAATATTAAAGATGGCCCTGATCCTAATACACAGGTATCAGAACACACTGACCCCTCCTCCTAATAATCCTCTAATATAATGAATCTGGCTACTTGGTAACGTCCATTGTATCATTTTTTTTATTGGCTACATGGCAGGACACAGCAGTAATGTCCTAACATGTTTCGGCTGAAGCCTAACTCCAAGTAAGGCTTCAGCCGAAACGCGTTAGGGCCATTCTAAAGACATCCGGGCCAGAATATTGGCTCCCAGTAGAGCATGTTCTCTTTGTTGGACTCTTCTCCTAATACACAGATATCAGGACACATTGATCTGCCCCCTCCTCCTTATACACCTCCTCGTCCTCCTCCGGGTTGCCCACCGGTCTCCTCCATTTCAGTCCAGGCCTAGGGTTTGCTCATGTTGTGCTCCCACCCGACCCGTGCCGGTGGTTCTTTGCCCATGTGGCAGTTCCTCCGGATTCTCCGCAGCCGCTCCTGCTCCGAGCTCCCCTCCTCCTGATCCCCGCTGGGTGACCGCGGAGGAGTCACCCCGGTAGGGGCAGAGTGGCTCCGGCATGGCTGGGTCTTGGGTGTTTCCAGCCCGTTGGGGTCGGAGAGGCTGTACCGGACGGAAGGGTAGTGCTGGAAACATCCGCTCTGCTCTTCCTCCGTCCGGGAATCGGCGCTGGTTGCGGCATCGGGGCAGCTGGAGAAGTTTCCTTCGCTGAGGGAGGAGACGCCGCTGCTGGCGCTGCCCGAGAGAGGCGAGTTACTGCCATCCAAGCAGGACTGTGGGCTGGTAGGCGAGGCGGGAATCGTGTGCAGAGGGCTCTGTGGAGAGAAAAGCACCAAATAAGATCCATACATCCCACCATAAGACCAGTACACCCCACCATAAGACCAGTACACCCCGCCATAAGATCCATACACCCCACCATAAGACCAGTACACCCCACCATAAGACCAGTACACCCCACTATAAGACCAGTACACCCCGCCATAAGATCCATACACCCCACCATAAGATCCATACACCCCACCATAAGATCCATACACCCCACCATAAGATCCATACACCTCACCATAAGATCCATACACCTCACCATAAGATCCATACACCCCACCACCATAAGATCCATACACCCCACCATAAGATCCATTGACACCACCATAAGACCTATACATCCCCACCACCATAAAATCCATACACCTCACCACCATAAGGTCCATACACCTTACCATAAGATCCATACATCCCACAATAAGATCCATACACCCCACCATAAGATCCATACACCCCACTATAAGACCTGTACACCCCACCATAAGATCCATACACCCCGACATAAGATCCATTGACACCACCATAAGACCTATACATCCCCACCACCATAAAATCCATACACCTCACCACCATAAGGTCCATACACCTTACCATAAGATCCATACATCCCACAATAAGATCCATACACCCCACCATAAGATCCATACACCCCGCCATAAGACCAGTACACCCCGCCATAAGATCCATACACCCCGCCATAAGATCCATACACCCCACCACCATAAGATCCATACACCCCACCATAAGACCAGTACACCCCACTATAAGACCAGTACACCCCGCCATAAGATCCATACACCCCACCATAAGATCTATACACCCCACCACCATAAGATCCATACACCCCACCATAAGACCAGTACACCCCACTATAAGACCAGTACACCCCGCCATAAGAGCCATACACCCCACCACCATAAGATCCATACACCCCACCATAAGACCAGTACACCCCACTATAAGACCAGTACACCCCATCATAATATCCATACACCCCACCATAAGATCCATACACCCCACCACCATAAGATCCATACACCCCACCATAAGATCCATACACCCCACCATAAGATCCATTGACACCACCATAAGACCTATACATCCCCACCACCATAAAATCCATACACCTCACCACCATAAGATCCATACACCCCACCATAAGATCCATACACCCCACCATAAGCTCCATACACCCCACCATAAGCTCCATACACCCCACCATAAGATCCATACACCCCACCATAAGATCCATACACCCCACCATAAGACCTGTATACCCCACCATAAGATCCATACATCTCACAATAAGATCAGTACACCCCACCATGAGATCCATACACCCCACCATAAGATCCATACACCCCACCATAAGACCTGTATACCCCACCATAAGATCCATACATCTCACAATAAGATCCATACACCCCACCATAAGATCCATACATCCCACCATAAGCTCCATACACCCCACCATAAGCTCCATACACCCCACCATAAGATCCATACACCCCACCATAAGATCCATACACCCCACAATAAGATCCATAAACCCCACCATAAGATCCATAAACCCCACCATAAGATCCATACACCCCACCATAAGACCTGTATACACCCCACCATAAGATCCATACATCTCACAATAAGATCAGTACACCCCACCATGAGTTCCATACACCCCACCATAAGATCCATACATCTCACAATAAGACCAGTACACCCCACCATGAGATCCATACACCCCACCATAAGACCTATATATCCCCACCATAAGATCCATACATCCCACCATAAGACCTATATATCCCCACCATAAGATCCATACACCCCACCATAAGATCCATACACCCCACCATAAGATCCATACACCCCACCATAAGACTATACATCCCAACCATAAGATCCATACACCCCACCATAAGATCCATACATCTCTCAATAAGACCAGTACACCCCACCATGAGATCCATACACCCCACCATAAGACCTATACATCCCCACCATAAGATCTATACACCCCACCATAAGACCCATACACCCCACCATAAGACCCATACATCCCACCATAAGACACATACACCCCACCATAAGACCCATACACCCAGCCATAAGATCCATACACCCCACCATAAAACTCATACACCCCACCATAAGATCCATACACCCCACTATAAGGCATGTACACCCCACCATAAGATCCATACACCCCACCATAAGACCTATACATCCAAACCATAAGACCCATACACCCCACTATAAGCTCAGTACATCCCACCATAAGCCCAGTACACCCCACAATAAGACCTGTACACTCCATCATCCTGCTTATTAGAAGAATACACATAGCAAATGTGTCAGAGTAACCAATCCCTTGAGGTGGTATAGTGCCCAGCTGTACTTTTCTTGGAGTACATTAAGGGACACAGGACGAGTGATTCAGATACAAAGGGTTATGCTGCTGCCTTTAGGGGATTTGTATTTTGTCAAAGAGGTAAGGGCAGCCTAATACAGTGATGGGGAACCTCGGCACCCCAGATCTATTGGAACTACATAACCCATGATGCTCATGCACTCTGAAGTGTAGTGGAGCATCACGGCAATGTAGTTCCAAAACATCTGGGGTGCCGAGGTCCCCCATCTCTGGCCTAGTATAACCCTTCCAGTCAGTCTGTCTAAAAGAAGTTGTACCAGAGAGATTGTCAGTGTACATCACACCCGGACGGGAGAGGGAAATCTCCTTGGGGAGAAATGGGGTCTCAAGACAATCTTATCCCAGTGTAACACAAGATTGAGACCGCCAACCCAGAAACTCACCTCGATGTTGATGGGAACAAGGAAGGCAACCGTGTAAATGAGAGCAGACACCGCCGCTGCCCCACCGAGACAAGGGAGTGCCGGGCGATGCACACTGGCAGCATTTGATGGCCACAGTAGCAGCAATTGATGAGCACACTGGCAGCAATTGATGGGTACAGTAGCTGTGTTTGATGGCACAGTGGCGCCAATTTATGGGTACAGTGGCTGCGTTTGATGGGCAGAGTGTCTGCATTTGATGGCACAGAGGCTGCGTTTAATGGGCACAGTGGCTGCGTTTGATGGGCACTGTGGCGGCAATTGATGGGCACAGTGGCTGCGTTTGATGGGCACAGTGGCGGCAATTGATGGGCACAGTGGCGACTACTGATGGGCACAGTGGCGACTACTGATGGGCACAGTGGCAGGAATTGATGGGCACAGTGGCTGCGTTTGATGGGCACAGTGGCTGCGTTTGATGGGCACAGTGGCTGCGTTTGATGGGCACAGTGGCGAATACTGATGGGCACAGTGGCGACTACTGATGGGCACGGTGGCGACTACTGATGGGCACAGTGGCGACTATTAAGGGCACAGTAACTGCGTTTGATGGGCACAGTGGCTGCGTTTGATGGGCACAGCGGCTGCAATTGATGTTTTTTTTTACCAGTTTATTTGCGCCCCCCCCAAAAAATGTTGAGCACCGGCCCCCATTGTCTGCCAGTATCCAATCTCCTGAAGGCAGCAGCATCACCTTATGTACTTGAATGACTCACCTGGTGTCCCTTACCAAATATTATTTCCTGTTAAGTAAATGCATTCTGGGAAATGATAACATTCAGTGCACGAGAAGCTACAAGGACCAACAGTTTCCAGTCCTTGCATGAAAAAAGCTAAAACGAATGCATTCTCCACATCTTGGGACTAGTAAGCTGCAATATATATATATTTCTGATAATATATATTTTTTATATTAGATTATATTATTTTATATTATATATTTATATTATATTTTCTGATAATATATATTATATTTTTTTATATTAGATTATATTATTTTATATTATATATTTATATTATATTTTATGATAATATATATTATATTTTTTATATTAGATTATATTATTTTATATTATATATTTATATTATATTTTATGATAATATATATTATATTTTTTTATATTAGATTATATTATTTTATATGATATATTTATATTATATTTTATGATA
>JAJQKJ010001957.1:40000-50000 GCA_029574335.1 Rana kukunoris
AAGGAATAAAGTCAAAGAGCGAGAAATGGAGTAGAGGGAAGAAGTGAAGTTATTAAGGGGGAGAGAGGAGAGAGATAAAAAGGAGAAGGAGAAGAGATGAGGAGAGAGAGAAAGAAAAGGGCAATGAAGAAAAATAAGGAGTAAGTAGTGATGATAGTAAAAGAGATTGCGAAGGGGAGGAGAAGATGTAAGGAGGGATAGAGAGAGAGGGGGAGAGAAGAGGACATAAGAGAAGAGGAAAGAATAGGAGAGGAGAGGAAAGAAGGAGAGGGGAGAATAAGAGAGGGAAGGAAAGGAAAGAAGAGGAGAGGAAAAAAGAGGAGAGGAGAGGGGAAGTAAAAGATGTGGAGAGGGGAGGAGAGTATGAAGAGGAGAGGCGGGTCAGATAGATAAATAGATGGAAGAAAGAACAGACAGACATAAGAGAGACACGAGTGAGAAAGGAGAGGGGAGAGAAAAATTAGAGTTTAAAACTTCCAAAATAAGGCAAGGACAATGTATCAGTATTCTTTTTTTTACCCCCCCCCCATCCCCCCACTGCATCCCCTCCCCTCCTTTAGACAGTACATACCCTGGGTCAGGCCTCTGGGGGTCCGGTGGGAGTGAGGACACTCCCGACATGAGTTGTCAGGAAAGGAAGAGATTCTCTGGTGCCGCTGTCCAAACTCCAACTGCTTGGTGCTGCCAGGACTGACGCAGGACAGTACATCACAGTGACCAGGAGAGGGCGATGGAGAGACAGCACAAAAATCAGGAATAGTGAAAAAGTAAGAAAAAAATAATGTTACAAATACAGCTAAATAGTGCAGAGGGGCAATAATCCTAACGACAATCGCAGCAGACCTGCATCACGATTTTAGGTGTCATTCAAATGAATGGCATGTCAAATGCGGGACCCGCGATTTGTTGTTCACACATTGGCGCTTTCAGATCGTCGGAAATTGGCTGCATTTAAAACGCTTCAGTTTAAATGCAGCCAAAGTATTAATATTGAAACATCAAATAAAAAAACATGTGCAATTTGTTTCATTTCAAATTCGTTCTTTAACGAGTTTAGACAAATTCTTTAATTTGGTAATATCGGAATTAACGAAATCCTGTTTAATTAATTCTTCCGAATATTCGGAAATTTTAATATTCAACATTTTTTAAAATTTGGATATTCGCAAATTTGAAAATCAAAATATTCGGAAATTTGAAAAAAAAATTATTTGGAAGTTCGGACAAGAATGGAAATCTGAAAATTCAAAAGAATGAAAATCCCAAAATAAGAATGAAAATTAGAAAACCCGAAAATTCTAAAATCTGAAATAATAACTAACTAATAATAACGTAACTATTAAATGATAGGTATTGGAATTTCCTTTCAAATTTGGCTGTTAGTGAATGTAAAGAATACGAATTTATCCGAAGTTACATAATATCCGAAATCAGTGACTAAACAAATGGAATAGAACAAATTAATAATAAATAGTAATAATAAAATAAAAATAAGGAATAGGATATGGAGTGGGACTTCAAATGTGCCAAAATGGAGTCAAACAGATGTAATACATTTCACAGAGGCTGATTTAACAAATATATAAAAAAAAAGTTTAATTCACCATCCGTGGATGGAGTTAGTTTAAAACAATTAGTAATAAAAAAGGAATTTGTTACGTTCCATTCCTTTACATGCGACATTTGTTATTTCGGATAAATTCGTATTCGTTACGTTTACTAACAGCCAAATTTGAACGCAAATTCCAATACCTGTAATTTAATAGTTTAGTAATAGTTAAGATTTAAGTTAATATTAATTAGTTATTATTTCAGACTTTTCGAATTTTCTTTCTTATTTTCTGATTTTCGATCTTTTGAAATTTTCATTCTTCCTTTCGGAATTTTTGAATTTACGAAATCTAGAATTTATGGATTTCCGAATTTACGAAAACAAAACAAAAAATGAACGAAACGAAAAACGAACACGTTTTTCAGCAGTGCACATGTCTATAAAAAAAAAGACAATGGGGGTTATATACTAAAGGCAAATCCACCTTGAAATTGCACTTGGAAGTGCAGTCGCTGTAGAGGGGGACATGCAAGGAAAATAAAAAAAACAGCATTTTAGCTTGCACATGATTGGATAACAAAATCAGCAGAGCTTCCCCTAATTTTAGATCTTCCCCTCAGGATTTACAGCGACTGCACTTTGCTATTGTAGTTTGCACTTGTAGGACAAAGTGCATTTGCCTTTCGTAAATAACTCCCAATATGCTCTAAAATAATTGGTGACATTCAAATTTTTTTTATTCCTGATTTTATTTATCTGTAAATAATGGACATGTGCACTGCCGGAAAAATTTGTTCTTTTTTCCTTTTTTCAGAAATTGGAAAATTCACAATTCGGAAATTCGAAAATACAAATTTACGATTTTCCAATTTTTTCAAACACTCGAATTTCCCAAATTTGAAAATTTTGGAATTCCCGAAATTTAGAATTTCCGAAATTCCAAATTTCAAAATTTCAGAAATTCGGAAATTAAAAAATGTACCATTTTTTTTTTAATTAGTTAAAAAAAAATATTCGTAACTAAACAAATTGGCCCAGATTCACAGAGCAATTACGCCTGTCTAACTGGTGTAAGACAGGAGTAATTTCAAATTTCGTGCGCCGTATCACTAGTTTGAATCCTCAAACCATGATACGGCAGCTTCGGGCTTCGATCCGAGAGGCTTACGTCTTCGGCGTAGTGTATTTCTGATACGCTACGAGAATCTAATTCTCTGTGAATCTGCCCCAGAATTCGGAAATTCGAAAATTGGAAAATTCACAATTCGGAAATTCGAAAATACAAATTTACGATTTTCCAATTTTTTCAAACACTCGAATTTCCCAAATTTGAAAATTTTGGAATTCCCGAAATTTAGAATTTCCCAAATTTCAAATTTGAAAATTTCAGAAATTCGTAAATTAAAAAACTCGTAAATTTGGAAATTTCAGAATTGGCCAATTTTTTTTTTAATTTGTTAAAAAAAAAAATATTCGTAACTAAACAAATTGTCTAGTAAATGAAAGTGGCCCACTTACACATACATATACTTACAACCCGGGTCATATAAAACAAACCGATCTGTTCTTATTCTGATAATAATAATTTGCGCATACACACAATAAAAACTGGGTGCCAGATCCACAGAGGCAGTACGCCGGTCTATCTCCTGATACGCCGGCGTACTTTCAAATTACCCGCGTGGTATCATTAGTTTGAATCCTCAAACCATTATACGACGGCTTCTGGCTTTGATCCGACAGGCGTACGTCTTCGTACGCCTTCAGATCTACGCTGCAATCTTTTTCCGCCCGCTGGGTGGAGTTTGTGCCGTTTTCCGCGTCCGGTATGCAAATTAGCTTTTTACGGCGATCCACGGAGTTACGATCGGCCGTCGCATTCTCTAACGTTGTCGCTAGTCGGCTTTTTCCGGCGTATAGTTAAAGCTGCTATTATCCGGTCTATAGTTAGACTGGCCATGTTAAGTATGGCCGTCGTTCCCGCGTCGAATTTTCAATTATTTTTTTTGTTTGCGTAAGTCGTGCGGGAATAGGAATGTACGTAAATTACGCTACAAAAAAAAAAAGAAGTTTCCCGCCGTGCATTTCCCGTGCATTTCGCCGTGCATTTCCCGTGCGGGAAATTTCAGAACGGAACATGCTCGGTTCGATCGCTGCGGGGAAGCGCCTAATTTAAATGATTCGCGCCCCCTAATCGCGTATTTTATTTCCGCCGCGAGAAATACACTACGCCGCCGTACCTTACGGGCCGAAATCTTCCTGGATTCGACTTAGAGCCAGGTAAAGTACGGCGGCGTAGTGTATCTCTGATACTCTGCGCCGGGGCAATTGTATGTGGATCTGGCCCTGGATCTATAAGGATCCCTTGGGGGTAGTAAGTCTAACCCTCCGCGGATCTTTACAGCATAAAAGTGCATAGAGGGGGGTCACCTTTCTCCGCCACAGAGAGGTTGGGATCGCTGCAGGGCTTGCAGGGGCCGAGGACTTGCTGGAATAGGGCCCGGGGGTAGACGCAGCGCTGGGACACCACCAGGAGAGACCAAAAAAAGAAAACAGAAAAGAGCTTGAATCCGTCCCTTCCAGATCTTACAAGGCCGACTTTCTCCTATTTACTATCACTGTTCTGTACCTGTGCGTTTTCTGCGCCAGTTTGGTACATGGCGCTACTGGGCCGGTCCCGCGGTGCCGGAAGCAGCATCACCAAATCTCGTGAATGTCTGTATTTATCAGGCAGGGAGGGAGAACCTGTAGGGGAGGAATATGGAAAGGTTTTTATGACCCAACATTCCACATTTACACACAAAGAGGTTTATGGAAAAAAAAAAAAAAAAAAAATATATATATATATATATATATACACAGCCTTGTAATGTGTCCCATATGTGTATTTCCTCCACTCGTCAGCTCCATCTAGTGGCCACAATGCGGTATTTTCCTGAAAAACCTCAATCGGGAATATACTGCATTGCGGCCACTAGATGGAGCTGATGAGCACATTACATTACAGCAGGGATTGGCAACCTGGGGCCCCTCCAGTTATTGCAGAACTACAAGTCCCATCATGCCTCTGGGAGTAATTGTAACTGTCAGCCTTGTAATGCCTCATGGGAAATGTAGTTCCACAAACAGCTGGAGGCCCCCCAGGTGGCCTCCCCCTGCATTACAGGGATTAATCGGCGGTGCAAGCACTGAGATATTTGCCCAGCTAATTCTTTTATACACAGACCCCCGATCTGAGATGCACCAGAATTCTGCTAAGAGACCTCAGGAAATTTCCCACAACTTTACACATAGGCCCCTCCCACAACTTTACACATAGGCCCCTCCCACAACGTTACACATAGGCCCCTCCCACAACGTTACATAGATGCCCCTCCCACAACTTTACATCGATGCCCCTCCCACAACTTTACACCGAGGCCCCTCCCACAACTTTACACCGAGGCCCCTCCCACAACTTTACACCGAGGCCCCTCCCACAACTCCCATTTCTACCTACCTCGTGTGCTGGAGGGGGCGGAGTTGACCAGCTGGGAAGGTGCAGAGTGGGTGGAGCTGAGGCTGGAGGAGGAGGGACTTGTGTAGGATGACGATAACGCAGAAACGTTTGTGATGGATCCGGCGTGGAGGGAGTGGGGGAGCAGCATCTGAAAGACAAAACAGTCAGAACGGAAGGATGACAGAAGATGACAGAAGATGACAGAATTGAAGGATGAGGAGAATGATAGAATTGAAGGATGACAGAAGATAACAGAATAGAAGGAAAACAAAATAGAAGGATGACGGGATACAAGGATGACGGAAGATGACAGAATAGAAGGATGACAGAAAAGGGAGATGACAAAATAGAATACAGAATAGAAGGAAGACAGAAGATGACAACATAGAAGGATGACAGAATAGAAGAAGGATGACAGAAGAAGACAGAATAGAAGGATGACAGAATAGAAGGATGACAGAAGATGACAGAATAGAAGGATGACAGAATAGAAGGAAAACAGAATAGAAGGATGACAGAAGATGACAAAATTGAAGGATGACAGAATAGAAGGATGAAAAGAAATAGAAGACAGAATAGAAGGATAACAGAAGATGACAAAATAGAAGGATGACAGAATGGAAAGATGACAGAAGATGACATAATGGAAAGATGACAGAATAGAAGGATGACAGAATGGAAAGATGACATAAGATGCCAGAATGAAAAGATGACAGAATAGAAGGATGACAGAAGATGACATAATGGAAAGATGACAGAATAGAATGATGACAGAATGGAAAGATGACAGAAGATGTAGGAATAGAAGGATGACAGAAGATGACAGAATGGAAAGGTGACAGAATAGAAGGATGACAGAATGGAAAGATGACAGAATAGAATGATGACAGGATGGAAGGATGACAGAAGATGACAGAATGGAAAGATGACAGAAGATGTAGGAATAGAAGGATGACAGAAGATGACAGAATGGAAAGGTGACAGAATAGAAGGATGACAGAATGGAAAGATGACAGAATAGAATGATGACAGGATGGAAGGATGACAGAAGATGACAGA
The DNA here is from genome assembly GCA_029574335.1 of Rana kukunoris. Lineage (NCBI taxonomy): Eukaryota > Metazoa > Chordata > Amphibia > Anura > Ranidae > Rana > Rana kukunoris. The sequence continues at coordinate 46,111 of JAJQKJ010001957.1, forward strand.
ATGGAAAGATGACAGAAGATGACAGAATGGAAAGATGACAGAATAGAAGGATGACAGGATGGAAAGATGACAGAAGATGCCAGAATGAAAAGATGACAGAATAGAAGGATGACAGAAGATGACAGAATGGAAAGATGACAGAATAGAATGATGACAGAATGGAAAGATGACAGAAGATGTAAGAATAGAAGGATGACAGAAGATGACAGAATAGAAGGATGACAGAAGTTGGCAGAATTGAAGGATAACAGAATAGAAAGATGACAGAAGATGACGGAGTGAAAGATGACAGCGAGTCTTGGAACATGACAGTAGGTGGGTCCAGCGTTGGGCGTGGGGTGTGAATAGTTGATGGGTGTATCTCCAGTTATGGGATATTTGGGGGTCACCTGCATAGAATAGGGGTCCTCGTTCTCGCTGTCCACGGCGGTGGGCGTGGTCCCAGTGTCGCTGGAGGTGTGAGATGAGAGCGAGGAGGAGGAATGTCGCACGGAGCCGAGGACCACCAGAGGGCTGCAGACAACAATAACAGACGGGGGGAGGGGGTCACATACACTGCGGATGTGGAAGTAGGAAAGCGGGGTGATCGTCTCATAGGGGGGAGGGGGGGGGGGTACCTGTGTCTGTGGAGGAGTCTCAGGCTGTCGTTATTTAGCGCTCCGTGCGATAGGAGGATGTTCCCGCGAGGAAGCGGCGCGCAGGACGGATTCATCTTCTCCAGTGTAGGGAACTCCTGGGGGGCGTACAAGAAAAGCTGCAAAGCTCAGCGCGGGATGCATTGGTGATCATGTACACAGAAGTATTGGCAATCAGCTCTCACATTCAGGGCGGGGCTTATTTTTTAGGGGGAATGCGTTTTGCTTTCGCTGCCGCTGTGAATTCAAGATTCGCGCTCCTGGCCGGGAGAATTTTGATGGTTTGTAGACAATAAAAACATTTTTTTTTACCTGGTACAGACTGGAGCGCATGACCTGGAACTGGTCTACCAGCTTCTTGTGCAGCGGCCGCATCTCGGGGTGAACGCAACGCTCGTGTACCGCCAGCCCCACCCCCAACACGTGTACCTGGAATACGGAGACATGTTATTATACCTTATGCAACGCCTGGGCCATCAACTATTACAATGAAACACACAACTCAATGCACTGAAATCCCACAAACACCCCGACCTGATTTCACATTTATATATATATAGTCACAACACGGGATGGAAATATCTGAAAGAAGAACTGTCTGTACTGCAGGAAATCAGAATCACATTTTCATCCAACTGCAGTTTGCCATCATTTTCATTTCCCTACATTATATATCTTCATATACCTCCTCCTATATACCCAACCTAATACATCAGCTCATTATATACCTCCTCCTATATACCCCCCCAATATATCTCCTCATTATATACCTCCTCCTATATACCCCCCCAATTTATCTCTTCATTATATACCTCCTATATACCCCCCCCAATATATCTCTTCATTATATACCTCCTCCTATATACCCCCCCAATATATCTCTTCATTATATACCTCCTATATACCCCCCAATATATCTCCTCATTATATACCTCCTCCTATATACCCCCCCCCAATATATCTCTTCATTATATACCTCCTCCTATATACCCCCCCAATATATCTCTTCATTATATACCTCCTATATACCCCCCAATATATCTCTTCATTATATACCTCCTCCTATATACCCCCCAATATATCTCTTCATTATATACCTCCTATATACCCCCCCAATATATCTCTTCATTATATACCTCCTCCTATATACCCCCCCCAATATATCTCCTCATTATATACCTCCTCCTATATACACCCCCAATATATCTTTTCATTATATACCTCCTATATACCCCCCCCCCAATATATCTCTTCGTTATATACCTCCTCCTATATACCCCCCCAATATATCGCCTCATTATATACCTCCTCCTATATACCCCCCCCAAAAAAAATATCTCCTCATTATATACCTCCTCCTATATACCCCCCCAAAAAAATATCTCCTCATTATATACCTCCTCCTATATACCCCCCCCCCTAAAAAAAATATCTCTTCATTATATACATCCTCCTATATACCCCCCCTGTAACGGAATGAACTGTGACAACCAGAGACTTTGGAAGGATGAGAGATACCCCTTTGCCAGGGACACTAATAACTCCTGGGTCTAAGTCCACCCTGTGCCCTTGTAGGCGTAGGGTGGCTAATAAAATCATAATTCATGTATTACATGAGATGGGACATTAATAATAATTCATGTTTGCAGGATGTCTTGAGATATCACAAGTTGTTGGCTATTCAATGTGGGCACACATGCTTTTAAAAGGTGTTAATTGCGTATACTCCTAGACATTACATTGTCCAGTGTATAAAGGTGTTAATTCAGGTCTGCTGCTAGACCTTTCAGTTGTCTGATAACACGGTTTAAAGCCTATTGATGCCCAGGTGTCAAGACCCTTTAGAGACAGTACGTCTGTCTAGATATGTGGATTGAGGTCAAGGCATTGTGTAATTGTATTTTGGAATGTGATAGATCTCGACAGTCTCGGTGCCGAAATGTCTGCTAGAGAATTAGCCATAGTGTGTGAATAGGGGGGTGGAGATTGCATTGTCCTGTGATTAACTGTAACATGCTGTACTAGATATATAAGCAAGCTAAGAAACCAATAAAGTGTTCATTCATTTGGAAACCAGGAGATAGAGCTGTCAGTCTCATTTTCTGGGGAATTGATATGGATCGTGTATGTAGGATTGTCGTAGTGTGTCGGATAAGCTTGTCGTGGTTGGATGGAAGGTCGTAAACGGTGGTGACCGTTACACCCCCCAATATATCTCTTCATTATATACCTCCTATATACCCCCCTAATATATCTCTTCATTATTTACCTCCTTCTATATACCCCCCCAATATATATCCTCATTATATACCTCCTCCTATATACCCCCCTAATATATCTCTTCATTATATACCTCCTTCTATATACCCCCCCAATATATATCCTCATTATATACCTCCTCCTATATACCCCCCCAATATATCTCTTCATTATATACCTGCTCCTATATACCCCCCCAATATATCTCTTCATTATATACCTCCTCCTATATACCCCCCCAATATATCTCTTCATTATATACCTGCTCCTGCATGAGCTCCTTCAGCTGGCTGATCTTATCTGCATCTTCCGGGTGTTGGGCGATGTATTCCTTATCAAAGAACGCCTGGGAGGGAGAGAGGCGATAGAGAGAGAGATGGCGACAGATAGATGATAGATAGATATATAGATAGATAGACAGATGATAGATCATTAGATAGAGGGGAGAAAAAAGCGATACAAAAAAAAAGAGAAAGAAAGGAAAAAGAAAGAAAGAAAAGAAAGGGAAAGAAGAGAAGACGAGAGCAAAAGGGGGGGGGGGGGTAAAAAAAAGAAAGATTGAAATAAACACAGGAAAGAAGAGAGAAGGAGAAAAAGAAGGAGATGGACAGAAAAAGAGAGAGAGAGAGAGAGAGAGAGCAAGAGAGATATATAGGTAAAAAAAGACACAAATAGAAAGATAGAAGAGGGAGACGAGAGGAGATAGATACAGAAAGAGAGAGAAAGATAGGTAGAAAAAGGGAGACAGAAAGAGAGAAAGGGGAGAAAAAAAGGGAGAGAAGAGATAGAGAAAAGGGGGAGAATAGATAGATTGATAGAGAGAGAGAGAGACAAGGGAGAGAAGAGAAAGAAGAGAAGAGAGACGAGAAAGAAAGGAGAAAGAGAGGGAGGGAAAAGAAAAAGAAAGAAAGAAAGATAGATAGAAAGATAGATAGATAGATAGATATATAGATAGATAGACAGAGAGATAGAGAGAGAGAGATAGATAGATAGATA
>JAJQKJ010001957.1:52500-162500 GCA_029574335.1 Rana kukunoris
CTTCTGACATGAGGCTCCCACTCTCTGGGACACTCTACCCAGCTTAATCTGGGACAAGTAGGACACTCTACCCAGCTAAATAGGGGGCCTATGGTCAGATCTGTCTGTTGCCCCCCCTGCCAATGGAGCAGCAGCCGGCACTGGTGTGCACGCCTATGATGGCAGCCAATCAGCTTCTAACTTCAGCTTGTTCAATTAAGCTTCAAAAGAACCCAGCCACTGATTGGTTTCTATGCAGAGCTGCACCCGATTTCACTCTCTCCATTTTTAGTGAAGCAACCAGGCATGTACTGGCCATTGGGACTACAGGGAGTTTCCCGGTGGGCCAATGGCTCAGTGGGCCGGTTTCAGTGGCAGCCTATCAAAGCAATGGCTGCACGGCTCGCCCTCCACTTCATGCAGTGATATGGGAAGGATGAGAATACGTGAAATAATAAAAGAGGTGTCTTTATGTTATGCTACTTATGTTTTTTTGAACAATTGCGTATAGTTTATATACTGTTTTATGCTTGTTTGCCAAATTAAAGTGGGCCGGTCTGGATGAAGTCCAGGGCCAAATTTTTGTCTCAGTCCAGCCCTGGAAGCAACCCCCAATGTACCACAGAAAATAATGGCTGCATATGATAATTATGAAGGATACACTGAGCGTCGCTCTGCAGGATGGTGTCATCGGGATGGTTGAGATGCTGCATTGCGATGGCTTGCGGGAACTCGCTCAGCATCCTCTGCTGAAAGGCCTCCAGCCGCTCGTAGTCGTGACCTCGGCACACAAATTCCTTATTCTGTCCATGGGAAGAACATAGAGAAAAGGACAAATAAAGGACAACGCAGACGTAGGAGGGCGTCATGATCCCTTTATAGAGCCACCGCCAGTACAAAAAAAGGGAGAAATTCCCAATTTGATTCATACAATCTGGTTGGTCCACAAATCCCAGAAAATTATGCAACAATGGAACTACCTGGGAGAGGACAGAGTCATAGAAATGGGGGGGGGGGGGGGTACCAGATTCTGATTGACATCTACTTTAATGACCCCCCCCACCCCCAGCCTGGTAAATGAGCACGGAAGGACCGGCGTAAACAGTCAGGTGCTCCCTGCTGTAATCGCGTTCCCGGGGTTAGGAGTGGGCGGGGGGGGGGGTATTTGAGGGTAAAGGATCAGTACTAGGAGGGGGAAAGAGAAGGGAGAATATTATTTTCGCAATTGGTTCTTACCCGTAAAAAGAACGGAAACTTCTTCCCATAAAATCCAACTCTGAAAAACTCTGGCTCAAGCCTCTGCTGGTCCATGATGTGGTCATAGTAGGAGGCCTCCATTTTCTGAGGACGATGAGAAGACACAGAGAGAGGTAGAGAGAGAGAGAGAGGTGTGATTTGGCTAATATGAGAGAGGCGTCAGGTCTGATGAGTACAGACACTGAGTAGATGGGTATGGACACTGAGTAGATGGGTATGGACACTGAGTAGATGGGTATGGACACTGAGTAGATGGGTATGGACACTGAGTAGATGGATATGGACACTGAGTAGATGGGTAGGGACACTGAGTAGATGGGTAGGGACACTGAGTAGATGGGTAGGGACACTGAGTAGATGGGTAGGGACACTGAGTAGATGGGTACAGACACTAAGAATATGGGTACAGACACTAAGAAGATGGGTACAGACACTAAGTAGATGGGTACGGGCACTAAGTAGATGGGTACGGACACTGAGTAGATGGGTAGGGACACTGAGTAGATGGGTAGGGACATTGAGTAGATGGGTAGGGACACTGAGTAGATGGGTAGGGACACTGAGTAGATGGGTAGGGACACTGAGTAGATGGGTAGGGACACTGAGTAGATGGGTAGGGACACTGAGTAGATGGGTAGGGACACTGAGTAGATGGGTAGGGACACTGAGTAGATGGGTAGACTCACCAATATCCAGCTGAGGCTCTGAAAGTCATAGAGCTTCTCATACTGAGCCGCCAGCTCCCGACACAGGGGGATCGCGTATTCCCAGCACTGGAAGGACCCAACAGAGAGAAGAGTGACTGAGAAATCTCAATCACGGCAGATTTCCTTTACAAAAACCATCATTACCGGCTTCACCGGGACAGTAAACTTCCGGTAGGACCACCAGCGGAATAGTTGCTCACCTTGCCCTTGTTGAAGTAGTGGATGATTTTGCGGCTCAGGCTCTCTTTGCGTTGCCATTCGGTCTGGGCGGGGTAATGGAGGAACTCGCGTAGGGAGCGTTCTTCCCACTGCAGCATCTCCCAGTACAGGATCAGGGTGAACGCGGCTTCTAGAAAAACAAGGAGACCGGAGGGGAGGCAGCGTCAGACACGGGGGACTACTCAGGGGGGATACAACCGGAGATAATGGCGAGTCGTTCTGTGATTGAAAACACCTTGACTTTAGCACTCTGACTGGGAGAGGGTGAAGGCAAATGTATCACAGGTTCCTCCCATGTACATAAGTATCACAGACTCTTCCCATGTACAAAAGTATCACAGGCTCCTCCCATGTACATAAGTATCACAGACTCCTCCTATATACATAAGTATCACAGACTCCACCCATGTACATAAGTATCCCAGGCTCCTCCCATGTACATAAGTATCACAGGCTCCTCCCATGTACATAAGTATCACAGGCTCCTCCCATGTACATAAGTATCACAGGCTCCTCCCATGTACATAAGTATCACAGACTCCTCCCATGTACATAAGTATCCCAGGCTCCTCCCATGTACATAAGTATCACAGGTTCCTCCCATGTACATAAGTATCACAGGCTCCTGCCATGTACATAAGTATCACAGGCTCCTCCCACATACATAGGTATCACAGACTCCTCCCACATACATAGGTATCACAGACTCCTCCCACATACATAGGTATCACAGACTCCTCCCATGTACAGAAGTATCACAGGCTCCTCCCATGTACAGAAGTATCACAGGCTCCTCCCATGTACAGAAGTATCACAGGCTCCTCCCATGTACAGAAGTATCACAGGCTCCTCCCATGTACATAAGTATCACATGCTCCTCCCACATACATAAGTATCACAGGCTCCTCTCATGTACATAAGTATCACAGGCTCCTCCCATGTACATAAGTATCACAGGCTCCTCCTATGTACAGAAGTATCACAGGCTCCTCCCATGTACATAAGTATCACAGACTCTTTCCCTGTACACAAGTATCACAGGCTACATGGGAGGAGCCTATGTAATTTGTTTCGTTTTCTACAAATTCGTAAATTTGAATATCCGGAAACCCGAAAATCCGAAATATGAAAAATTTGGAAATTCGTAATAATAACTTAACTATTATTAATTATTAAATTATAGGTATTGGAATTTTCTTCCAATTTGGCTGTTAGTGAACGTAACGAATACAAATTTATCCAAAGTTACGAATTTTCCGAAATAACGAATGCCGAATCTAAACAAATGGAACATAACAAAATAATAATAATAAATAACAATGTTAATAAAAACTTTGGGCCAGATTCAGAGAGCCCTTACGCCTGTGTAACTGGTGTTAGACTGGAGTAATTTCAAATTACGCGCGTTTTTTAGCTAGTCGGAAACTCAAACCATGAATAGACGGCTGCGGGCTTCAATTCGACTGGATTACGTGTTTGTAGGCCTTCGGATCTACGCTGCAATAAAATTGCGGCCACTGGGTGGACTTCCCGTCGTTTTCCGCGTCGGGGTATGCTAATGAGCTTTTGCCGGCGATCCCCGAAATTACGATCTTCAATCGCAATCTATTACGGCACCTTTAGTCATCTTTTATTTGCGTAACACTATACCAGCTTTTTGCTGCTCTAATATTAGACAGCCCATGTTAAGTATGGCCGTCGTTCCCGCGTCGAATTTCAACGTTTTCCGACATCTTTTATTATTTTTTTACGTAAGTCGTCCGGGAATAGGAATGTTCGTAAACGACGCTACTCAAACAACGAATGACGTAATGACGTGATTTCGCGCAATGCACGGCGGGAAATTTCTGAACGGAGCATGCGCAGTTCGATCGCCGCGGGGACGCGCCTAATTTAAATGCTTCACGCCCCCTAATCGCGTATTTCGATTACGCGGCGAGAAATAGACTACGCCGCCGTAGCGTACGGGCAAAAATCTACCAGGATTCGGTGTAGAGCCTGGTAAAATACGGCAGCGTAGAGTATTTCGATTACGCAGCGCAAAATTAAGTGTATGTGAATCTGGCCCATTATTATTATTAATAATAATAATAATAATAATAATTTGTTTGTTTAGATGCGGCATTCTTTATTTTGGATAATTCATAACTTCGGATAAATTTGTATTTGTTCACTAACAGCCAAATGTTAAAGGAAATTCCAATACGTATAATTTAATACATAGTTATTATGAGTTAGTTATTATTTCTAATTTCAGATTTTCTCGAATTTCCAAAAATGTATTTCATTTTACGGATTTTCAAATTTTCAAATTTACGCATTTTCGAACTTCTGGATTTTTAAATTTTTGAATTTTTGAATTTTCTAATCTACGAAAATTTAGAACTTTGCCATTTACGGATTTAGGCCCAGATTCACGTACATCGGCGCATTATTGGACCGGCGTAGCGCACCACTTTTCCGTTAGACTTGCGCAATCTAGCCGCGTAATCCCGCGATTCACGAAGCTTTTGCGCAAGAGATTGCGCAAGCGTAAGGTTTTTTCCTGAGGCGTAAGGAGGAGTAATACAAATTGGGAGGGACGTGGGCGTGTTACATTGAAATGAGCCGTGACCCCATGCAAATGAAGGGCCGGCCGACTCGCGCATGCGCGCGTGAAGGAAACCATGTCAGCTCCGTTGTGCGCATGCTCACAACTCGGGAGCGGCGCAATCAGTGAAATTGGAAATGGACTAGGGCAACTTTATGAACTACGCAGACAGCATAAATAGACAGACACAAATGCACTTCCTTTGCAAAAATACATCCCTTTGTATCCCTCCCTCTACAGCAAGGTGCTTTTGTTTGTTTGTGACGTGTCTTTGAGATATTTGAGGACTGTTTTGCAGAGTGATTTTTGTCTTTTATGTGTTTTCTTTGTTGTTATTTTGTTTAAATTATATTTTTGCTGGGCATTTTTTATTTTTGCTCGTCATTTATTTAATTTTTTTGGTTCTGTTTGTGTATGATTTTGGAATGTGGGGGTGATATTCCTGCGGGAAAAGGGGTGTCACCCTCATTTGTGGTGGAGAAGTGATCCCCAGGTCTGTGTGAATGGTGTATGAATGTACAGTGACATAATTGGAGCCTTGGCGTGGCGTTGCAGCTCACAAGTCCTGCATGGTGGACTGGTGCCAATCCAATGTGATGAGGATGTGGGGTGTGTGTGCTAGGGACCACAGTGGTGTGCATGCATGCATTCTCATTGTGCCATGATTAATGTGTGTGTTTAACGTGCAAAGATGCATAATGTGAGCTGCCATGAGATGGGGTCATGAGATGGGGTCATGAGATGGGGTACCAGTGCATATGCAGAGTCACCTTGAAGGGAAAAGACAGGAGGATGTTAGTCATGCATGTGCCACTTGTGAGGTGTGCATCACGGGAGGGGATAGTCATGCCTGACTCCCATGTCACTCACCAACCAGCCAGCTGTCCCCATACATGTTCTGTTCGAAATCTGTGGGGATGGGGCTCTGATTGTATATGTAGCTGTCATGGGTGGTGTCATGTGTTGGGCTGCTGATGTCCTCCTGCAAGGTTGTGGTAATTCCAGGATGGCATGAGGGGTGAATCTGAAGATGCGAGACACCTCAGAATCACTCATGCCAAAGATGTCTATGCGTGTGTGATATATCAAGTGAAGAGTGAGGGGCTTGTATCAGATAAGAATATTGTATTAGATTAATTTAAATTGTAAATTTTATATAAGCAAATAAATAAAAAAAAAAAAAACCTCTCCCGTGCCCTCCTTAGTGCCATCCTCCGTGCCCTCCTCCTTCTTTGTTCATCTAAAGTCAGTAGTATAGCTATGCGCGACGATGCCCCTGGCATGTTGGCATACAGATTGTTGGGCAACACGTGTGACTGCTGAACTCCTCACTAACAGTGTTGCTTTATCTGACAATTAGACTTTTTTTCAAAATTTAGACCAGCTTTTAGGTCCTCTAACTTTAGACAGAACATTTTGCTGTTGCGCACATCGCGTAGCCTGCGCAGCAACTGCGTTTTTTTGTGAATCCCCGTAACTCCCTCATTAGCATATTTGACTAGCAAATCAATGGTGTGTCTAGCGCAGTTTTGCGCGAAGGGAAGCGAAGGTCTAACTCAATTACGCCGGACCAAAAAACGTAGATTTCTGGCGTATATTGTTTTGTGAATCGCGTGCAACTATACGCACGCGCACATTTAGACTTACGCACGCGCAACAGCAGTTGCGCACGCGTAATCGCTCTGTGAATCTGGGCCTTAGGATTTTTGGGTTTTCGAATTTAGGACATTACGAATTTTCGAATTTTCGAATGTACGAATTTCAATCATAACGAATGACCCAAAAAACAAAACCAAGATGGAATGAAACGAAAATTTTTTTTCAGCAGTGCACTAACGAATGGAACGTAATGAGTTAATAATAATAAATAACAATAATAATAAAAACGTATTATTATTATTATTATTATTATTATTATTAGTAATAAAAATTTGTTTGTTTAGATGCAGCATTCTTTATTTCGGATAAATTCTCATTTGTTCACTAACAGCCAAATGTGAAAGGAAATTCCAATACGTATAATTTAATACATAGTTATTATGAGTTAGTTATTATTTCTAATTTCAGATTTTCTCGAATTTCCAAAAATGTATTTCATTTTACGGATTTTCAAATTTTCAAATTTACGCATTTTCGAACTTCTGGATTTCTAAGATTCGAATTTTCGAATTTTCTAATCTACGAAAATTTAGAACTTTGCCATTTACGGATTTAGGATTTTTGGGTTTTCGAATTTAGGACATTACGAATTTTCGAATTTTCGAATTTCGATCATAACGAATGACCCAAAACACAAAACAAAGATCGAATGAAACGAAAACAAATTTTTCAGCAGTGCACTAACGAATGGAACGTAATGAGTTAATAATAAATAACAATAATAATAAAAACGTATTATTATTATTATTATTATTATTAATAATAAAAATTTGTTTGTTTAGATGCAGCATTCTTTATTTTGGATAAATTCTCATTTGTTCACTAACAGCCAAATGTGAAAGGAAATTACAATACGTATAATTTAATACATAGTTATTATGAGTTAGTTAGTTATTTTTAATTTTGGATTTTCTCGAATTTCTAAATTTGTTAATAACCGGATTTTGAAATTTTCGTATTTCGAAAAACGAAAAAAAAAAAAAGAAGTTTCGGCCCCCATATTGTAAACACACAAGGGAAAAATAATTATTATTTTTTATTTTATTTATTTATTTTATAAAATGTCTTAAAAAATGCAGATGCCTCCAGCATTATCACCCTAATATGTGTATTTCCTATGATCGGCCATAATGTAGCATTTTCCTGATTGAGATATTACAGGAAAATACTGCATTATGGCCACTAGATGGGGCTGACAACCATAGGAAACAAAATATATTAGAAACATTATGGCAACGAGCTTAACTAGACAATATTCCATACCTGTGTAGCTCTCCGCCTGGAGGTGCAGGTCACCTAGTTTATGAATATATCGGATGTACATCTCTTCTTTATTAATTTCCGATTTGTAGAAATTCTGTGAGTAAGAAGGGAGAGTCATATCTCACATTTACAATCTGATGCAGACAGGTGCCCACATGTAGATATAGAAAGATCGACACACATACAACTCTATGTTTAGACTGATGCACACAAATATAGATACAGCCAATCATATGGAAACAATGTATACACGTTATATTAGGTACCATCGGTGCTCCTCACCATCAGATTCACTGTACAGCCGACCTTCTTGTTCTCGGTCTCCTCCCCCTTCATACAGTCCCTGGAATAGGAGCAGAAAATTCACAATAGCTTCATGGCTGAACTCCCTTTGCTGGCGGCTTTTACCCTCTGGTTGTTATAGGAGCAATAGAGGGATTTGGGCAGGGTGTCTGGATACTGGACTGGCAGCCTGGGCCGTGTCCCTGGTATCCCTGCTTTGGATCTAAATGGAGCCAAGATTGAGGTGCCACACCAAGAGTCCTGCTGAGCCTGAGAGGAAGGACCCCACTAAGATTGTGAAGAAGGGTCTTACTAAGTTTGAGAAGAAGGGCCCTGCTGAGCTTTGAAAAGAAGGGTCCTGCTGTGTTTGAGAAGACTGGTGCCCATTGATTTTAAGAAGATGGGTCTCCCTGAACCTGAGAATAAGGGTCCTGCTGAGATTGAGAAGAAGGGTTCAACAGATTTTGAGAAGGAGGGCCCTGCTGAAAAAAGGAGGGTCCCACTGTGTTGGAGAAGAAAGAAGGGTCCCACTGTGTTGGAGAAGAAGGGCCCCACTAAAGTTAAAAAGAAGGGCTTTGCTGAGATTGAGAAGAAGGGTCTTGCTGAGTCTGAGAAGAAGGGTCTCACTGGGTTTGAGAAGAAGGGCCCTACTGAGCTTCGAAAAGAAGGGACCAGCTGTTTTTAAAAAGAAGGGTCACACTGAGGTTGAAAAAAAAAAGGGCCTTACTGAGATTGAGAAGAATGGCCCCGCTGACCCTGAGAGGATGGATCCCACTAAGATTGTGAAGAAGGGTCTTACTAATAAGTCTGAGAAGAAGGGTCTCTGGGTTTGAGAAGAAGGGCCCTACTGAGCTTTCGAAAAGAACGGTCCTGCTGTGTTTGAGAAGACTGGTGCCCATTGATTTTAAGAAGATGGGTCTCCCTGAACCTGAGAATAAGGGTCCTGCTGAGATTGAGAAGAAGGGTTCAACTGATTTTGGCAAAAAAAGTTCCGGCTGAGTTTGAGAAGAAGGGTCCCGCTGAGTTTAAGAAAGGGTCCCGCTGAGTTTAAGAAAGGGTCCCCCCTGAGCTTGAGAAAGGGTCCCCCTGAGCTTGAGAAAGGGTCCCCCTGAGTTTAAAAAAAGGCCCCCCCTGAGTTTGAGAAAGGGTCCCCCTGAGTTTGAGAAAGGGTCCCCTTGAGTTTGAGAAAGGGTCTCACTGAGCTTGAAAAGAAGAAGAGACCAGATAAGTTTAAGAAGAAGGGTCCAACTGTCCTGATTATTACAGTAATGGACCTCTGGACACCAGGACTGTTGGGAGGGTCCGGTGGTAGGGCCCCTAAATCTGATGGGCCCCGGCCAACTGCTCCATTTTTATAATGATGAGAGTGTCACTGTGTACAATACATATTTGAGTTATTTTCCATTAGGAATGACTTGTTTCTCCACCCCCCCATTTCATACATCCAGAACGGGCCCCAGCTAGTGCTTCCTGCCCCCTCTGGTCAATCTGACCCCTGCACTGCCACTCCTGTCATAGGTGTGGCTCAGTACCTGTAGTCCAGAAGTCTTTCCATGAGACGCGTCACCGAGGTCACAAATGAGGCTCCGGGTTCCCTCCACGTCTCCTGCTCGATCTTCTCCAGCAAACTGACGGCAGAACCAACAAATGGAACTATTTGTCCCTGATAATATGGACAGTGATTGTCCCTGATAATATGGACAGTGATTGTCCCTGATAATATGGACAGTGATTGTCCCTGATAATATGGACAGTGATTGTCCCTGATAATATGTACAGTGATTGTCCCTGATAATATGGACAGTGATTGTCCCTGATAATATGGACAAATGATAATATGTACAGTGATTGTCCCTGATAATATGGACAGTGATTGTCCCTGATAATATGGACAGTGATTGTCCCTGATAATATGGACAGTGATTGTCCCTGATAATATGGACAGTGATTGTCCCTGTGACAGTGATTGTCCCTGATAATATAGACAGTGCTTGTCCCTGATAATATGGACAGTGATTGTCCCTGATAATATGTACAGTGATTGTCCCTGATAATATGTACAGTGCTTGTCCCTGATAATATGTACAGTGATTGTCCCTGATAATATGTACAGTGATTGTCCCTGATAATATGTACAGTGATTGTCCCTGATAATATGTACAGTGATTGTCCCTGATAATATGTACAGTGATTGTCCCTGATAATATGGACAGTGCTTGTCCCTGACAATATGGACAGTGATTGTCCCTGATAATATGGACAGTGATTGTCCCTGATAATATGGACAGTGCTTGTCCCTGATAATATGGACAGTGATTGTCCCTGATAATATGTACAGTGATTGTCCCTGATAATATGTACAGTGCTTGTCCCTGATAATATGTACAGTGATTGTCCCTGATAATATGTACAGTGATTGTCCCTGATAATATGTACAGTGATTGTCCCTGATAATATGTACAGTGATTGTCCCTGATAATATGTACAGTGATTGTCCCTGATAATACAGTGCTTGTCCCTGACAATATGGACAGTGATTGTCCCTGATAATATGTACAGTGATTGTCCCTGATAATATGGACAGTGATTGTCCCTGATAATATGTACAGTGATTGTCCCTGATAATATGTACAGTGATTGTCCCTGATAATATGTACAGTGATTGTCCCTGATAATATGTACAGTGATTGTCCCTGATAATATGTACAGTGCTTGTCCCTGATAATATGTACAGCTGATTGTCCCTGATAATTGTACAGTATTGTCCCTGATAATATGAGATTGTCCCTGAAGATGTACAGATTGTCCCTGAGAGAATGTAAGAGTCCCTGAAGATGTACAGTGATTGGGTGGGAAATATGGACATTTGTCCCTGATAATATGTACAGTGATTGTCCCTGACTGGGAATATGTACAGTGCTTGTCCCTGATAATAAAGGATTTATAGGGAGAAAGATGCAGAGAAGATGGGTGGGAAATATTTAGACCCGGCTGGGAAGGGGGTGCAGATGTGCATTGTGCAAATACAAGAAAAGGTAAAAACATCCTCCACATGGGAAACAAAAATAGAAATAACAAATAAAAATAAAGGAAGATATGAATTTCCCAACAGACACATCAACTGACATTCCGAGGGGGGGGGGGGGGCGCGACAATCTACACACATGTATCAGCAGCTGTGTAGGAACTACAAGTCCCACAATGTCTTGGAACTTCTCCAACAGCCGGAGGACACAGACCGATACACCCAGCACTATACAGGAAGACATGCAATGATACAAATGTCACAAAAAGATACATTGTCTCCCTTACCTGGGATACGGACCGAAGAGCTGCGAGCTGCTCCGGGCAGCAGGGTGGAGGCATAAATACAAAGAGATCACAATCTGACCAATCACTGACATCTATTCCAACATAACGCTACAGAATATAAGAACCACTGGAAGACCCCGCCCTTTTCTGGCACTTTTTGTTTACAAGTGAAAATCTGTATTCTTTACTAGAAAATTGCTTAAAACCCCAAACATTGTATTTATATATATACAAAATTGCGTTTTTGGAAAACCGCTGCGCAAATACAGTGCAACGATTGCCATTTTATTCTCTAGGGTCTCTGCTAATATATATATATACATATATATATATATATATATATATATATATATATATATATTTTTAGCAAAGACCCTAGAAATAAAATGGCAATCGTTGCCATTTTTTATGTCCCACTGTATTTGCGCAGCGGTTTTCCAAAAACGCAATTTTGTAGGAAAAAAAAAGATACACTTTGGTGAATTTTAAAAGGCAAAATAACACAATGTTGGCCAGATTCAGGTAGAGTTATGTCCCACTGTATTATGCGCAGTGCGGTTACTTCCAAAAACGCAACTGTCACTTTAGGAGCCGGCGTTTCTGTTTGGTGAATGTAACCAGAAAAGCAAGAAGCGCCAACACAATGGGTTGGAGTTCCAGATGCGAGCGGCGTAGGTTGAATTATGGCGGGGGTATCAGTGATACTCCAGCAACTTTAACTGTCACTTTAAAAATGGCGCCGGCGGGCGTTTCCCGCTGTTTTATGTAACGCAGAAAACAAGAAGCGCCGGGTTGTTAGTTCAGCGGGAATGCGAGCGGCGTAATTGACGATCGTATTCGGGCGCGACGCAGTCGCAACTTTCCGACGTTTCCGCAAGAGAATGGCGCCGGGGGCGTAAAGAAATACATGCTGATTAACGCGGTGGAAAAAATATGTATGTTAAGTCAGCGGGAATCGGCAATTCACGATCGTATTCGGGCGTCGACGCAGTGAAAAAAAATTTGCGACGTTTCCGCAAGAGATACGCGGCGTAAAGAAATACCATGAATGGGGATTTGACCCCCTAGGTGGAATTGATCCTATGTTCACTGACAGAATTTGGAGCCGTCGTCATCGCGTCGAAAAAAAAAAAAATGGGATGCATTGACAGTCGACGCTTGCATGCGCAGTACGTTCGCCGCGGGATCGCGCTTAGTTTATGAATGGGGAATTGACACATTGACCCAATGACAGAATTTGAATTCCGCCACTGGGATGGCTCATTGACAGTCGATACGCTGCCGCAACTTTAGGAGCAAGTGCTTCATGAATAACGCAGCACTTGCGCCGCGGGATCGCGCTTAGTTTAAATAATTCACGCCCAGATTTGAACGTCCGCCGGCTCAAATTTTCGAGACGCTGCCGCAACTTTAGGAGCTCCAAGTGCTTCATGAATAGATTCAGCACATTGCTACCTGAAAATCTGGCCCAGAGTAACGTATGTAATGAGAGATTTTTTGTTAAATTTACTTAACTTAAAGATGTCGCCCATCTACCTGACATCTGGCCCTATATGTAACCAGATTTTTTGTTAAATTATTAAAAGATGTTACACCGAGTAAATAAATACCTAATATGTCGCGCTTTAAAATTGCGCACGCTCTCGTGGAATGGTGACACTGGTTTTAGGATCAGAGGCGGCTCTAGGCTTTGTGAGGCCTTAGGCAAAACTTGACATGGGGCCCCCACTAACGCCCATGATGGGAAAAATAATTCAAGGACAAGAGCCTCTTCCCCACAACCCTGGCCGGTGGTTGCGGGGGTCTGCGGGCAGGGGGCTTATCGGAATCTGGAAGCCCTCTTTACAAGGTGGCCCCCAGATCCTGCTCTTTAATAACTAAGGGGCGGGGCCACCCGGTGATGTCACCGGTATTGATGTCACAAAGTGTGGTATAACCGATATTCACTGGTTGTTAGGGACACTGGCGGCCCCGCTCCTGAGTCAGGGCGCTTAACGCTGCCTGAGCACAGCAACATTAAGGTCCCCTGTCCCTCAAAACTGGGGTAATGCATTGGGTAAGTTAGGCGGCTGAGAGGCCCCTGTGAGTGTGAGGCCTTAGGCGACCGCTTATTTTTCCTAAAGAGTCGCCTCTGGTTAGGGTGAATTGAGTTGGACATTCGCAGTGCAGTGCAGTATTGCCTGGACAGCATCAGCGGTTCATGGATTTTAGCTATTGTCTGGACTTTCTCACCCCCCCCCTCCCAACTTCTGTGTTTCTCCAGCAGAGAAAAGTTGGGACTTACAGGAGACCGAAGAGTTCTCGATAGTTTTCATCGCCCTTTCCCTCTGAGACCAGCGTGTCCAGTTTATCGATCAGTTCGGCCTCCACCTGCAAAGACACATGGGATTGTGAAGAGCGGCACGGGGGATAAAGGGGGTCATTGTTCTTGCAGCACAGCAGTTCTGGGCTCAAATCTCACCATAGTGATTGGGTATTCTCCCTTGACTGACAGAAAGAATAGGGTTACTGGATCTATGAGGGGGGGGGGGGCACTCTAATGTGATAGAGGAACCCTGTCAAGCATAGAGGGCCTCTGATCTCTTGCGGTGACTTTGATATGATGGGGCTCCCATGTATAGGGGTGACACTGATATAAAGGAGGGGCTCTGATGTGAAGGATGGGGGTCCTTGATTTAAAGGAGGGGCTCTGATGCGATGGGGGGGGGGACTGTAATGTGAAGCGGGGGGTCCTTGATTTAAAGGAAGAGCTCTGATGCAATGGGTGGACTCTAATGTGAAGGAGGGGGGTCTCTGATTTAAAGAAGGGGCTCTGAAGAGATCCAGCAGTCTCTGATTTAAAGGAGGGGCTCTGATGCAATGGGGGGACTCTAATGTGAAGGAGGGGGATCTCTGATTTAATGGAGGTATTCAGATGTGATGGGGGGACTCTAATGTGAAGAAGGGGTGGGGGTCTCTGATTTAAAAGAGGGGCTCTAATGTGATGAGAGGGACTCTAATGTGAATGAGGGGGGGTCTTTGATTTAAAGGAGGGGCTCTGATGTGTTGGAGGGACTCTAATGTGAATGAGGGGGGGTCTTTGATTTAAAGGAGGGGCTCTGATGTGATGGGGGACTATAATGTGAATGGGGGGGGGTCTCTGATTTAAAGGAGGGGCTCTGATGTGATTGGTGAACCTAACATGATAGCGGGGGGAGGGGTCTCTGATTTAAAGGAGGAGCTCTGATGTGATAGGAAGAACTCTAATGTGAAGGAGGAGGGTCCTTGATTTAAAGGAGGGGCTCTAATGTGAAGGAGGGGGTCCTTGAGTTAAAGGAGGGGCTCTGATGTGATTGGGGAACCTAACATGAAAGCGGGGGGAGGGGTCTCTGATTGAAAGGACGGGTTCTGATGTAATGGGGGGACTCTAATGTGAAGAAGGGGTGGGGGTCTCTGATTTAAAGGAGGGGCTCTGATTTGTTGGAGGGACTCTAATCTGAAGAAGGGGGGTATCTGATTTAAAGGAGGGGCTCTGATGTGATGGGAGGGATTCTAATGTGAAAGAGGGGGTCTCTGATTTAAAGGAGGGGCTCTGATGTGATGGGGGGACTATAATGTGAAGAAGGGGTGGGGGTCTCTGATTTAAAGAAGGGGCTCTGATGTGTTGGAGGGACTCTAATGTGAAGAAGGGGGGTATCTGATTTAAAGGAGGGGCTCTGATGTGATGGGAGGGATTCTAATGTGAAAGAGGGGGGTCTCTGATTTAAAGGAGGGGCTCTGATGTGATGGGGGGACTATAATGTGAATGAGGGAGGGTCTCTGATTTAAAGGAGGGGCTCTGATGTGATGGGGGGGCTATATTGTGAAGAAGGGGGGTCTCTGATTGAAAGGAGGGGCTCTGATGTGATGGGGGGACTCCATTGTGAAGAAGGGGGGTCTCTGATTGAAAGGAGGGGCTCTGATGTGATGGGGTGACTCTATTGTGAAGAAGGGGGGTCTCTGATTGAAAGGAGGGGCTCTGATGTGATGGGGGGACTCTATTGTGAAGAAGGGGGGTCTCTGATTGAAAGGAGGGGCTCTGATGTGATGGGGGGACTCTATTGTGAAGAAGGGGGGTCTCTGATTGAAAGGAGGGGCTCTGATGTGATTGGGGGACTCTATTGTGAAGAAGGGGGGGTCTCTGATTGAAAGGAGGGGCTCTGATGTGATTGGGGGGACTCTATTGTGAAGAAGGGGGGTCTCTGATTGAAAGGAGGGGCTCTGATGTGATGGGGTGACTCTATTGTGAAGAAGGGGGGTCTCTGATTGAAACGAGGGGCTCTGATGTGATGGGGGGACTCTATTGTGAAGAAGGGGGGTCTCTGATTGAAAGGAGGGGCTCTGATGTGATGGGGGGACTCTATTGTGAAGAAGGGGGGGTCTCTGATTGAAAGGAGGGGCTCTGATGTGATTGGGGGACTCTATTGTGAAGAAGGGGGGTCTCTGATTGAAAGGAGGGACTCTGATGCGATTTTTATAAATCTGGTGCGTTTCCTCACCTGCTTGAAATTGCCGTTCCGCCGCTGTTCGCAGTCCATCATGTCGTGGAAAATGGGGATCATGATATTTCGCACCTCCGGCTGCGGGACGAGCGAGACGCCCAGGAAAGGGCCGATCATCCCCGGGATGAAGTGATATTTGTGTTCTCCTGGGGGGGGGGGGTAAAGAATAAATGTGATATACAGAGAGGGACAGTCCAGACAGGACCCCCTCCCCCCCCATCCATTTTGCTGGAGACACTCACCCAGGTTCTGCCACATGTTGAAGAGTTCATAGGTCATCATAACTCGCATATCGCCATACCTGGAAAAGACAGCCAATCACAGCGCGGAAATACGGCAAGACTACAGAACCGAGCGCCCATTTTTTTCTTTTTAGACATGTGCGGTTCGTTTCGTTCCGAATAAAAATTCGGACGAATTTTCGTTATTTGGAAAAAATATATTTCAGATGAAATTCGAATTCGAATTGTTTTCCAATTTCCAAGCAGAATAAAATAGAAAAGAAAATAAAGGAATAAAATTGATTTTTTTTTTCTATTCTTTTCTTTTTTTTTCTATTCTATTCTATTCTGTTTGGAAGTTGGAAAACTTTTCGAATCAATTTGTAAACGGATTCCGAAAATGAATGTGAATTGAATCTGATCTATACAGAGCCCCCGGTTATCTGGTGTTGGCGCCCGTGGCGCCGCGGCGCCCCCGCCCGATTCCTGGTCCACAGAGGGGGGCCAACTTACTTGTCCAGGATCCGCCTCCTTTTTCCTGCGGCAAAGTTTTCCATCTGTAGACTGGGCTGGTTGATGAAAAGAACGGCCAGGCTGAAGTAGGAGTTCCACACCTAGGATGGGGGGAGGAGACAGAACATTACCCCCACAATCCATCACAATTCCCCCCCCCCCCCCTGCCCCTACCTGTGAATGCCCATGCCACACAGGAGAATTCTCAGCTGGGTTCACCCACGGGCAGGATTCAAACCCCCAATCAATTTCTAAACACTTTAAACTTTTATTTTAAAAAAAAATGTATCTCCAGCCAAAAACCTATTTTTAGTATTGGATGAAGTGGGGGAAGGGTTAGAACCCCCGTCAGGTTTTTAAATCAAAATCTATCAACTCGTCCCGCAGCGCCCCAATATACCTTCACCTGCGGTGATGCCAGATATACCAAACTAACAAGTCTAAAGCAGGCCATTGATGAGCAGTGGCGGTTGGTTCTTCTTTTGAGGGGGGGGGGGGGCGGCAAACATACAATACCCCTGGGTGGGCTCACAGCGCAATGCTCTGCCCCCACGAGGCCACACTTTTTTTAAGCCTATTAGAGCCTCTGGCTCAAATCAGGGCCACTATCAGGGGGGTAAAAGCAGCACACCTGTAAGGGGCCGGTGGTTCCCAGGGGCCGGATGGCATCCCCCTTTTTTTAATTATTATTATTTTTTTGTTTGTCAGCACCCAAAGCCCCCTGACCAAGGGGCCCGGTGGTCCCCAGGGGCCCAGCGGGAATCCCCCCCTTTTTTTTTTTTCGTCAGCCCCCCCAACCTCTAAGGAGCCCAGATGGCATCCCCCTTTTTTTGATTTTCGTCAGCCCCCCCGACCTCTAAGGGGCCCGGTGATCCCCAGGGCCCCATGATGGCATCCCCCTTTTTTATTGTTTTTTTTTTTTTGTTCGTCAACACCCAAAGCCTCCCGACCTCTAAGGGGCCCGGTGGTCCCCAGGGGACCAGATGGCATCCCCCTATTTTTTTTTGTCAGCCACACCCCCCAACCTCTAAGGGGCCCAGTGGTCACCAGGGCCCACTGATGGCATCCCCCTTTTTTTATTTATTTTTTTATTTTTTTGTTCGTCAGCACCCAAAGCCCCCCTGACCTCAATTTTGCGGCACCCCCCCCCCCCAGCTTTTCAATGCTCAGCACCCCCCCAGCTTCTCAATTCGCAGCACCCCCCCCCCAGCTTCTCAATTCGCAGCACCCCCCCAGCTTCTCAATTCGCAGCACCCCCCCCCCCCCCCAGCTTCTCAATGCTCAGCACCCCCCCCCCCCAGCTTCTCAATTCGCAGCACCCCCCCCCCCAGCTTCTCAATGCTCAGCACCCCCCCCCCCAGCTTCTCAATTCGCAACACCCCCCCCCCAGCTTCTCAATGCTCAGCACCCCCCCCAGCTTCTCAATTCGCAGCACCCCCCCCCCCCAGCTTCTCAATTCGCAGCACCCCCCCAGCTTCTCAATCCCCCCCCCCTCCGCTTCTCAACTTGCGACACTCCCTGTGCTTCTCAATTCGGCCCCCCCCCCCGCTTCTCGAATTGCGACACTCCCTGCGCTTCTCAACTTGCCCTTCTCTGCTCCAGGGGGCCCATTCCTGAAGCTGTGTAAGGGGCCCCAAAATTCCTGATGGAGGCCCTGTTGGGAGGGGCCCAAGAAAATGTGTTTGCCCAGGGTCCAATCAATATTACAGGCGGCCCTTGTTGGGTTCTCGTAGTACTTACCTTGAAGTCAAAGTCTCCTTCACAGAAGTTCTTGTGGACGGCGGGCGAAACGTACTGGATGGTCGTCACGATGATGCTGAAAAAAACAAAAAAGAAAGAAAAAGTCTGTCGGCGATCATTTTCTATTGATCTTTGCTGATAAAGCCCAAATCCAGACAATTTTTTATTTTTTCCTAGTTCTAGGGGGTGAAAACCTTCCGCCAGCTTGGGCTTGTGTTCCCATTGTGGAAAATTCCCTTCATTTCCTGTCCTGTGATCAGAACAGGAAGTTGGTGGAAGTCTCCCCATTCCCCCCCCCCACCCCCCGCTGGGTTAATGGAAAAAATCTTTAAAAAAACAAACACACTCAGCGCCCCCCGGGAGGCTCTTACTTGCTGGCCAACAGCCTCATCACGGTCCAGTCTGGCGGGAAGACGCTCAACTTCAGCAAGTTTCGGAAGACGCAGAAAATCTTTAGCAGGAATTCCTGAAAATTTTAAAAAAATTTAATAAAAAATGCATATAAGAAATATCCAATCATTTTGGTGTCAGAAAGCCAGAAACTAAAAAGAGTGACTCCAACCAAAGCCTTTTTTTTTTTAAACCAACGCGTTTCAGAAACCACACCCCCCACCCTTCTTCATCAGGGCCTAAAAAGGATATAGTGTGGATTCAAACTGTAATGTATTGGAAAAACTTTCCTTTTCCTTCTTCATTTATTTTTAGCCGATGGAAAGTTAGTTACCGGCCA
Source organism: Rana kukunoris (assembly GCA_029574335.1). Taxonomy (NCBI): domain Eukaryota; kingdom Metazoa; phylum Chordata; class Amphibia; order Anura; family Ranidae; genus Rana; species Rana kukunoris. The sequence continues at coordinate 71,493 of JAJQKJ010001957.1, forward strand.
AAGAAAACGGCATGGAATGCGCATTTCTGTCTGTTTTTTTCCCAGGAATTTTTCAGGCGCTCCCATTGAATTCTATCGGGGCCAAAATCACTTGGTGTTCACATGAGAGCTACGAGTTTCGTGCAAAACTACGCTCAGGTGTGAACGGGCGCCATTCCAAACCCGCGGGATTCTGGGTGTTGAGCGTTTTGTAACTTCAAGATACAACCGTGTGATTGGGGCCCAGGGCTGGTGCAAGGATTCTTGACACCCTAGGCAAAACCCCATTTTGTTGCCCCCCCAACCACCCCATATTGGCTACCTGACCACTAACTACACTAACTTACCCAATTCCTACACTGACCCACCTGACCACTACACAGATCCACCTGACCCCCTATATGGACCTACCCGATTCCTACACTCACCTACCTCACCACTACACTGACCTTCCTGACCACTACACATCCATCTGATTCCTACACTCACCTACGTGATTCCTACACTCACCTACCTGACCACTACACAGATCTACCTGACCACTACATAGACCTACCCAATTCCTACACTCACCTACCTGACCACTACACTGACTTACCCAATTCCTACACTGACCCACATGACCACTACACAAATCCACCTGACCCCTATATGGACCTACCCGATTCCTACACTCACCTACCTCACCACTACACTGACCTTCCTGACCACTACACATCCATCTGATTCCTACACTCATCTACGCGATTCCTACACTGACCCACCTGACCACTACATAAGACCTACCCAATTCCTACACTCACCTACCTGACCACTACACTGACTTACCCAATTCCTACACTGACCACTACATAGACCTACCCTACCTGATTCCTACACTGACCCACCTGACCACTACACTAAGTTACCCAATTCCTACACTGACCACTACATAGATCTACCTGATTCCTACACTGACCCACCTGACCACTACACTGACTTACCCAATTCCTACACTGACCACTACATAGACCTACCTGATTCTTACACTGACCTACTCAATTCCTACACTGACCTTCCTGACCACTACACAGATCCATCTGATTCCTACACTCATCTACCCGATTCCTACACTGACCCACCTGACCACTACACATCCATCTGATTCCTACACTCACCTACGTGATTCCTACACTGACCCACCTGACCACTACACTAAGTTACCCAATTCCTACACTGACCACTACATAGACCTACCTGATTGCTACACTCACCTACCTGACCACTACACTGACTTACCCAATTCCTACACTGACCACTACATAGACCTACCTGATTGCTACACTCACCTACCTGACCACTACACTGACTTACCCAATTCCTACACTGACCACTACATGGACCTACCTGATTCTTACACTGACCTACTCAATTCCTACACTGACCACTACACAGATCCACCTAACCACTACATAGACCTACCTGATTTCTACACTCACCTACCTGACCACTACACTCACCTACCCAATTCCTACACTGACCCACCTGACCTCTACACTGACCTACCCAATTCCTACACTGACCACCTGACCCACCTGACCACTACACTGACCACCTGACCCACCTGACCACTACAAAGACCTTCCTGACCGCTGCACTGGCCGACCCAATTCCTAAATATCCCTCATATAAATGGCCGTGGTTTTGGAACGGAAACCTCCAAGTTCTATAACCTTCAGGTGTTCATATAGTTGGTCACAAAGTGTATCTAAATTCTGATATCTCGCCTTTTTAAAGTTGTTATTGAACAGAATTGACATGAAAGAAGCACCGACTACCCACCATCACCACCACACACTTGGTTCAACCAATCTAGATTGTACCGTTATACACCATCCCATCGCCACATCTCACCTTCAGCTCCTCTTTGCTCTGGAAGTTGTGCAGTAGGTGTTGGTAGTGAGTGTCTGACATCAGTCGCAGTAAAGACAGCAGACAAGAGACATACTCCCCCTACAGGGGAAAGAGAGGAACAACAATCACTGTGTGCACTGGAGCCCCTTATGTGTCCGAATTCAGTCACTTATTCTACAGAAACTCATAGAATAGATACAAAGATAAACATGAGAATATCACATGTTCTACTAGTTACAAAGTTTCAGAGTTTTTCAATGATAAAAAAAATGACAGCAGTTTATTCTAAGTCAGGAAACATCACAGGTGAATTAAAGATTTCCCTGCAGTAGTTTGTGTCTCTGCCCCTCCCACAATAGTGAGATTTCCTGCAGTAGTTTGTGTCTCTGCCCCTCCCACAATGGTGAGATTTCCTGCAGTAGTTTGTGTCTCTGCCCCTCCCACAATGGTGACATTTACTGCAGTAGTTTTGTGTCTCTGCCCCTCCCACAATGGTGAGATTTCCTGCAGTAGTTTGTGTCTCTGCCCCTCCCACAATGGTGACATTTACTGCAGTAGTTTTGTGTCTCTGCCCCTCCCACAATGGTGAGATTTCCCTGCAGTAGTTTGTGTCTATGCCCCTCCCACAATGGTGAGATTTCCTGCAGTAATTTGTGTCTCTGCCCCTCCCACAATGGTGAGATTTCCTGCAGTAGTTTGTGTCTCTGCCCCTCCCACAATGGTGAGATTTCCTGCAGTAGTTTGTGTCTCTGCCACTCCCACAATGGTGAGATTTCCTGCAGTAGTTTGTGTCTCTGCCCCTCCCACAATGGTGAGATTTCCTGCAGTAGTTTGTGTCTCTGCCCCTCCCACAATGGTGAGATTTCCTGCAGTAGTTTGTGTCTCTGCCCCTCCCACAATGGTGAGATTTCCTGCAGTAGTTTGTGTCTCTGCGCCTCCCACAATGGTGAGATTTCCTGCAGTAGTTTGTGTCTCTGCCCCTCCCACAATGGTGAGATTTCCTGCAGTAGTTTGTGTCTCTGCCCCTCCCACAATGGTGACATTTACTGCAGTAGTTTTGTGTCTCTGCCCCTCCCACAATGGTGAGATTTCCCTGCAGTAGTTTGTGTTTATGCCCCTCCCACAATGGTGAGATTTCCTGCAGTAATTTGTGTCTCTGCCCCTCCCACAATGGTGAGATTTCCTGCAGTAGTTTGTGTCTCTGCCCCTCCCACAATGGTGAGATTTCCTGCAGTAGTTTGTGTCTCTGCCCCTTCCACAATGGTGAGATTTCCTGCAGTAGTTTGTGTCTCTGCCCCTCCCACAATGGTGAGATTTCCTGCAGTAGTTTGTGTCTCTGCCCCTCCCACAATGGTGAGATTTCCTGCAGTAGTTTGTGTCTCTGCCCCTCCCACAATGATGAGATTTCCTGCAGTAGTTTGTGTCTCTGCCCCTCCCACAATGGTGAGATTTCCTGCAGTAGTTTGTGTCTCTGCCCCTCCCACAATGATGAGATTTCCTGCAGTAGTTTGTGTCTCTGCCCCTCCCACAACGGGGAGATTTCCTGCAGTAGTTTGTGTCTCTGCCCCTCCCACAACGGGGAGATTTCCTGCAGTAGTTTGTGTCTCTGCCCCTCCCACAATGAGGAGATTTCCTGCAGTAGTTTGTGTCTCTGCCCCTCCCACAATGGGGAGATTTCCTGCAGTAATTTGTGTCTCTGCCCCTCCCACAATGGTGAGATTTCCCCCAGTAGTTTGTGTCTCTGCCCCTCCCACAATGGGGAGATTTCCGTACAGTAGTTTGTGTCTCTGCCCCTCCCACATTGGTGAGATTTCCTGCAGTAGTTTGTGTCTCTGCCCCTCCCACAATGGGGAGGTTTCCCTGCAGTAGTTTGTGTCTCTGCCCCTCCCACAATGGTGAGATTTCCTGCAGTAGTTTGTGTCTCTGCCCCTCCCACAATGGTGAGATTTCCCTGCAGTAGTTTGTGTCTCTGCCCCTCCCACAATGGTGAGATTTCCTGCAGTAGTTTGTGTCTCTGCCCCTCCCACAATGGTGAGATTTCCTGCAGTAGTTTGTGTCTCTGCCCCTCCCACAATGGTGAGATTTCCTGCAGTAGTTTGTGTCTCTGCCCCTCCCACAACGGGGAGATTTCCTGCAGTAGTTTGTGTCTCTGCCCCTCCCACAATGGTGAGATTTCCTGCAGTAGTTTGTGTCTCTGCCCCTCCCACAATGATGAGATTTCCTGCAGTAGTTTGTGTCTGCCCCTCCCACAATGGGGAGGTTTCCTGCAGTAGTTTGTGTCTCTGCCCCTCCCACAATGAGGAGATTTCCTGCAGTAGTTTGTGTCTCTGCCCCTCCCACAATGGGGAGGTTTCCCTGCAGTAGTTTGTGTCTCTGCCCCTCCCACAATGGTGAGATTTCCCTGCAGTAGTTTGTGTCTCTGCCCCTCCCACAATGGTGAGATTTCCTGCAGTAGTTTGTGTCTCTGCCCCTCCCACAATGGGAAGATTTCCTGCAGTAGTTTGTGTCTCTGCCCCTCCCACATTGGTGAGATTTCCTGCAGTAGTTTGTGTCTCTGCCCCTCCCACAATGATGAGATTTCCTGCAGTAGTTTGTGTCTCTGCCCCTCCCACAATGATGAGATTTCCTGCAGTAGTTTGTGTCTCTGCCCCTTCCACAATGATGAGATTCCCTGCAGTAGTTTGTGTCTCTGCCCCTCCCACAATGGGGAGATTTCCTGCAGTAGTTTGTGTCTCTGCCCCTCCCACAATGGGTGGAGAGGAGCTGAATGACTTATTTGCCCCCCCCCCCCTATATCTGGTCCTTAGGATTACCCCCCTTAGCCACAAAGCATGAGACCGATGTTACCAGTCCAGTCGGTGGTATACGGGTGGGTTTCTTGCCCATGGCCCCTGCAATGCCAGTCCCGCGCCTGCTGCTACCTAGTATGGTGGAGCGCGGAGGATGACGGGATGGATGGATGGGGGGGAGGGGTTAGAAAGAAGAAATGAAAGTTAGTTACTAACAGTGATCTCGGCGGTGCACTGGGGGCAGCGCTGGCCTCTTACCGCCTCCTGCGACTGCGATTTACTCATGATGATGAGCAGCGTCTGTAGAAGGACGTCCAGCAAACTTTCCTGCAACATCTGGACTTCCTCGCCCACATCCACCTCCTGCCGGGGACCAATAAAAAGGTCAGTATACCGCGCATGGCATATATTATCACTATGGAGACCCCGCCCACCTCCTTGCCTTGAACACTGTAATAGCACATTATAGTCGACTGACCTCCAGTGCTTCAGTTGCTTGGTTTGCCTGGCGTGATGACGTCACTCCATCATCTCGTTCAAATGGGAGTGACGTCATCGCGCAAGAGAGCGATACATTTATGATGAGATACTTAATGTACATTAATGCTTTTTTTTCAAGATTTATTTCTCTTTAATATGAGCGGCTCCACTGCCGACTATGCCCCCCCCCCTTGCTGCCCCCCCCCCACACACTCTAGAAGCCAGACTATTGGTTCCCGCAATGAAAAGCTATCAATGGAGGATGGGCTGATGAATGAAAGGTCCTTAAAATTTCACCTCCTAGTACACATCTTCCCCCTCTTCCCAGTGCAACTCCACCCCCTTGCTGAAATCCCTCCTCCCAACACAAATTCCCCCCCCCCCAAAAAATCACCCCTCCTAACACAAATCCTCTACCCCTAAAATTTCCCTTCCTAGTACACATCCTCGCCCTCTTCCCAGTGCAACTCCACCCCCTGCTGAAATCCCTCCTCCCAACACAAATCTTTGCCCCCCCCATTTTAAATGCCCCCCCCCCCAAAAAAAATCACTCATCCTAACACAAATCCTCTGCCCTTAAAATGTCCCCTTCTAGTACACATCTTCCCCCTCTTCCCACTCCAACTCCACCCCCCCCCCCGCTGAAACCCCTCCTCCCAACACAAATCATTGCCCCCCCATCTCAAATGCCCCCCCCAAAAAACACTCTTCCTAACACAAATCCTCTGCCAATAAAATGTCCCCTCCTAGTACATATCTTCCCCCTCTTCTCAGCGCAACTCCACCCCCCTTCTGAAATCTCTCCTCCCAACACAAATCCCCCCAAAAAATAATCACCCCTCCTAACACAAATCCTCTACCCCTAAAATTTCCCTTCCTAGTACACATCCTCGCCCTCTTCCCAGTGCAACTCCACCCCCCTGCTGAAATCCCTCCTCCCAACACAAACCTTTGCCCCCCCATCTCAAATGCCCCCCACCCCCCCCCCCAAAAAAATAATCACTCCTCCTAACACAAATCCTCTGCCCTTAAAATGTTCCCTCCTAGTACACATCTTCCCCCTCCTCCCAGCGCAACTCCACCCCCTGCTGAAATCCCTCCTCCCAACACAAATCCTTTGCCCTGCCCTGAATCCCCCCCCCAGATAAAATGCTCCTTCCCCCACCAAAAAAAAAAAAAATCACCCCTCCTAACACAAATCCTTTACCCCGAAAATGTCCCTTCCTGGTACACATTCCCCCCCTTATTTCTAATCCCCCCACCCAGCACAAATCCCCACCTCCTTGTGTGTCAGCAAAAATCCCTCCAATTTTTCGTCGACTAAATTGTTACTATTTTTTTCGACTAAAATACAACTAAAACAATTCAGATGACTAAAATAAGACCAAAACTAAATAGAATGTGTCTGTAGTGTTCAAACCTGCACACCGGAAATAATAAACGTTATTCGATTTTTACTCTCAGGAGTATATAATGTTTGGCAGTTCTCCCGGGAGGGGGAGGGGGAGGGGGCGTATATTTAGTATGGGCTGGTCAGCAAGGGGTTAAATGCCCTTTAGAAAAACGATCCACCGCAGATCGTTTTTTAGAGGGCCGGCGGATGCCGCGGGGCGTCGGCACAAGGCCCTCCTGAGCGCTCTCTCTCTCTCTCTCTCTCTCTCTCTCTCTCGCGTGTCGACTGCAAATGGATTAAAATACAATTTAATTTCCACTCCACTATTTATAATCCGTTTCTCTTTTTCAATGGGGGAAATATCTTGAAATAAAAAGATAAAAAAAAAAAAAAGGGAGAGATAATAAAATGTAACAAATCGCTTAAGAAAGAAAAAGCATAAAAAAAATAAAAAAAAAGATTAAAAGGATTTAAAGCTGAAGTTTAATCTGTTTATATTTTTCCTTCCTCTGCAGAATGAATGTTTGTTTATAATGGGCAGGGGTTAAAATACCACATTACGACCACTAGATGGAGCTGAGGAGGCACAGGAAATACATATGCCTAAGAGATACAATATAACAATTTTAGAGAACGCTAGAGGGAATTAGCATGTAACCCGATTTGATTCATTTTTGATAGATTCACACAAATCGAATGTAAATGCACATTCACCGGACGAATGTCTGTACAGTTTCGTCATTTCTGGGGGGGGGGGGGGGGTGAGGAAAGGGAGTCGCTATGATTGGCTGAGCCCGTTCTTACCGCTGAGCTGCTCTTAATGATGGAGAAGATGCTGCTGAGGATTCCGGAACAGACCAGCAACTCCTTCTGTTGGCGCAGGTGAAGGTGGATGTGATGCAGCACCACCGGCAGCAGAATCCGGCGCGCCTCTAGGGAGAGGAGACAGATCGGGGGGGAGAGGAGACAGATCGGGGGGGAGAGGAGACAGATGGGGGGGAGAGGAGAGACAGATCAGGGGGAGAGGAGAGACAGATCAGGGGGAGGAGAGACAGATCAGGGGGGAGGAGAGAAAGATCAGGGGGAGAAGAGACAGATCAAGGGGAGAAGAGACAGATCAGGGGGAGAAGAGAAAGATCAGGGGGAGAAGAGAAAGATCAGGGGGAGAAGAGACAGATCAGGGGGAGAAGAGAAAGATCAGGGGGAGAAGAGAAAGATCAGGGGGAGAAGAGAAAGATCAGGGGGAGAAGAGACAGATTGGGGAGGAAGACAGATCAGGGGGAGGAGACAGATCAGGGGGAGGAGACAGATCAGGGTGGGGGAGAGACAGATCAGGGTGGGGGAGAGACAGATCAGGGTGGGGAAGAGACAGATCAGGGTGGGGTAGAGACAGATGAGGGTGGGGGAGAGACAGATCAGGGGAGAAGAGACAGATCAGGGGAGAAGAGACAGATCAGGGGAGAAGAGACAGATCAGGGGGGAGGAGACATATCAGGGGGAGGAAACATATCAGGGGGAGGTGACAGATCAGGGGGAGACAGATCAGGAGGGGAGGAGACAGATCAGGAGGGGAGGAGATAGATCAAGTGGAGAGAAGACAGATCAAGTGGAGAGAAGACAGATAAGGTGGGGAGGAGACAGATCAGGAGGGGAGGAGACAGATCAAGTGGAGAGGAGACAGATCGGGGGGGGGGGAGGAGACAGATAAGGTGGGGAGGAGACAGATCAGGGGAAGGAGAGAGATCGGGGAAAGGAGACAGATCAGGGGGGAGGAGAGACAGATCAGGGGGGAGGAGAGACAGATCAGGGGGGAGGAGAGAGATCGGGGAAAGGAGACAGATCAGGGGGGAGGAGAGACAGATCAGGGGAAGGAGAGAGATCGGGGAAAGGAGACAGATCAGGGGGGAGGAGAGACAGATCAGGGGGGAGGAGACAGATCAGGGAAGAGGAGAGACAGATCAGGGGGAGGAGAGACAGATCAGGGGGGAGGAGAGAGATCGGGGAAAGGAGACAGATCAGGGGGGAGGAGAGACAGATCAGGGGAAGGAGAGAGATCGGGGAAAGGAGACAGATCAGGGGGGAGGAGAGACAGATCAGGGGGGAGGAGAGACAGATCAGGGGGGAGGAGAGACATATCAGGGGGAGGAGAGACATATCAGGGGGAGGAGACAGATCAGGGGGGAGGAGACAGATCAGGGGGGAGGAGACAGATCAGGGGGGAGGAGACAGATCAGGGAAGAGTAGACAGATCGGGGGGAGGAGACAGATCAGGGGAGGAGACAGATTGGGGGTGAGGAGACAGATTGGGGGTGAGGAGACAGATCGAGGGGAAAAGACAGATCAGGGGGGAGGAGACAGATCGGGGGGAGGAGACAGATCGGGGGAGGAGACAGATCGGGGGGGGGGGGAGACATTGTATTACAGAGCAATTCTAGCAACAGGTAACATATAATATCTTTTAGATCCTTAAATGATGAATTCTGTAGAGAAGAGACACCTATCCTCTGAATTTTATACGCATTGCAGCTTAAATTCAGCAGGCCTTTAACAGTTCTCCTTCATAAAGCCCCCCGGAAACACATGTTCAAAACTGCAGCGCAAAACGCCCCTGAAAACCGCAACCGGGTAGATGAGAACCTAGGGTTAAGGTGTTCCGAGATAACAGAAATGAATGTCACTTGTGATGAATGTTGTGCTGTTTATGCTACTGATTCACACTTCCTCAATCCTTGCCTAGGCTAAGATGACATCAGTTTGACCCGCCCCCTCCTACCTGAAGCCTCCCGGGACATGACACATCCCAGGAGGCTCAGGTACCCTTCATTTGAGGTTTTAAGGTGTTCCGAGATAACAGAAATGAATGTTACTTGTGATTAATGTTGTGCTGTTTATGGTACCCGGTCCCACTTCCTCAATCCTTGCCTAGGCAAAGATAACATCAGTTTGACCCCCCCTCCCCCCCATCCTAAAGCCTCCTGAGACATGTCACATGTCCCAGGAAGCTGCAAGACGTCTCCTACTGCCCCGCCCTGCCGAGCGCAGTTGGGACCCAGGTGTGGCGCTGGAGAGCCAAAGCCAAGTATTGGCAGAGCTGGGCTCCACATGGGCTTCTTAAAAGTTAGCAGTGACAGTATTTTTTTTAGTTTTACGATTTTGCAGACCAGCTTGTGGGTGGAGCCGCGGCTTGTGGGTGGAGCCGCAATGAGCTAAGAGGGCGGAGCATGGAACACATTGCATTTTATTTCCAGCTGCTGCGTAAATTGAACACCATTATGAAAATCAGAGCCGCTCCCCCCCAAGACCCTTTTGAAAAATTGTGCCGCACCCAACCAAAAAAAGGACGCGCTTTCGCAGATGTGCGCAGCACAATTAATGGCAACGCCACCCTCCCGCTAAAGGTGTGTGTCGGGAAAGCGCAAGATTTTGGGCTGTGAACCTAACCTACATTTTTTTGGGGGGGGGGGGGGGGGGTTCCTCACCTGGGAATGTGAAGAGGCGACAGTCGACAGTCCGGCCGATAGACTGCAGCTTGACCACATCCATGGACTGCCCCAGGTGCAGCGTGCTCGGTAGACTGCTGAGCGTGCCCCGAACGAACTCCGCCACCTCCGTCACCGAGAACATGGGCAGCAACTCCTCGAAGATGGCGGGAAAGGAGCTGAGCAGGGCAGCCTGCAGGGAGGAGCAGAGTGTCATGGGCGGAGCCTGGGGACCACACAACAATACATAAGAGGAAAAAAAAAACGCACAGAATGACGCATGCACAACGCACAACCCTGAGCAGGTAATCTGTTCTACAGCTACAAGTCCCCGGCATTCATTGTTCATGGCATCCCCATAGGTGGCAAAAAAAAAAGTCAAATGTGGCAAAATGCGCAGTTAAAAAACACGCAAAGTAACGCTTTAAAAAAGGTGCAGGAGCCGCTCTGCCATGTTTGAAATGTTTGTTACGTTTACCAACAGCAGAATTTGAAAGGAAATTTATCATTTATAAATTTAAAAGTTAGCAATATTATTAGTTTGTTATTTCAGATTTTCAAATTTTCTGATTTTCGAATTTTCGGGTTTTCGGATTTCCGAATTTTCAGGTTTTCAGATTTCCGAATTTTCGGGTTTTCGGATTTCCGAATTTTCAGATTTTCGGGTTTTCAGATTTTCGATTTTTCGGGTTTTCGGATTTCCGAATTTTCGGATTTCCGAATTTTCAGGTTTTCGGATTTCCGAATTTTCAGGTTTTCGGATTTCCGAATTTTCAGGTTTTCGGATTTCCGAATTTTCAGGTTTTCGGATTTCCGAATTTTCAGGTTTTCGGATTTCCGAAATGTCGCGTTTTCAGATTTTCGAAATTTTCAGATTTTCGGGTTTTCGGGTATTCTAATTTATGAATATTCAGGCTCTGGTTTTTGTTCATTCGGATTATTCCGAATGAACAAATTTGTCTAAATTCATTGAAAAACAAATTCAGAACAAAACAAATGTCTCATTTGTATTCTCTTTATGTATGTTCTTACTATGTGCATGCGATCTTGCAGTAGGTGTCCTTACTAATATGTGTATGTGTGCTCTCACTATGTAAGCACAGCCACATGGCCCCCATCAGGGGGGGTACAGGCATTACACCTGTAAGGGGCCCGATGGTCCACAGGGGCCCGGCTGGCCCCCCTCCCATTTAACATTTTTACATTTTTATTTTTGCATTACACCTGTAAGGGGCGGGGCCCGCCTGTCCCCCTCCCTTTTTTTTTATATGAATTGTTTGCATTACAGGCCTGGCTGGCCCCCTCCTTTTTTTTTTTTTTGCATTACACCTGTAAGGAGCCTTTTGGACCACAGGGGGCCGACTGGCCCCCTCAGTTTTAAAAATGTTTGTATTTTTTATTTTTATTGATTTTTTACATAACAGGCCCGGCTGTCCCCCTCCCGTTTTTTTTTTTATTTTAATTTTTATCTATTTTTTGCATTACAGGCCCGGGTGGCCCCCTCCTTTTTTTTGCATTACACCTGTAAGGAGCCTGATGGACCACAGGGGCCCGGCTATCCCCCTCCCGTTTTTTTTATTTGAATTTTTATTTATTTTTTTGCATTACAGGCCCGGCTGGCCCCCTCCTTTTTTTAACTTTTTTTATTTATTTATTTTTTGCATTACACCTGTAAGGAGCCTGATGGACCACAGGGGCCTGACTGGCCCCCCTCCCGTTTAGTTTTTTTTTGCATTACACCTGTAAGGGGCCCGGCTGCCCCCCTCCCGTTTTTTTTATTTTTTTTGCATTACAGGTCCGGCTGGCCCCCTCTTTTTTTTTTTTACTTTTTTTTTTTTTTGCATTACACCTGTAAGGAGCCTGATGGACCACAAGGGCCCGGCTGCCCCCCTCCCGTTTTTTTTATTTTACTTTTTATTTATTTTTTGCATTACAGACCTGGCTGGCCCCCTTCTTTTCTTTTTACTTTCTTTCTTTCTTTATTTTTTGCATTACAAATGTAATGAGCCTGATGGACCACAGGGGCCCGGCTGTCCCCCTCCCGTTTTTTTTATTTGATTTTTTTTTTTTTTTTTTTGCATTACAGGCCCGGTTGGCCCCCTCCTTTTTTTTTTTTGCATTACACCTGTAAGGAGCCTTTTGGACCACAGGGGGCCGACTGGCCCCCCTCCCGTTTTAAATTTTTTTATTTTTATTTTTGCATTACATTTGTAAGGGGGACCCGGCTGTCCCCCTCCTGTTTTTTTTTGTATTTTTTTTGCATTACAGGCCCGGCTTTTTTTTTTTTATTACTTTATTTATTTATTTTTAAGCATTACACCTCTAAGGAGCCTGATGGACCACAAGAGCCCGACTGGCCCCCCCTCTTTTTTTGCATTACACTCTTAAGTGAGCCCCCCCCCCGCTTATTGTTTTGCGTTAGCAGAGAAGAGATTACACTTGTTTTCCTTGTCAGCACCACCACCCCCCCTGGTTCTCTGCTTCAGGGGGGGGGGGGGGCCCTGCCTAAAGCTGTGTAAGGGGCCCCAACATTTGTGATGGTTGCCCTGATGGTGCACATGTTTTAAATAATGTTCTGGGCTCTCCCATGGATATGTCTTGCTTATTTTTGTCTATTGTATTTGGCACAGGAAATCAGCATTGGGCACTCTCCTCCCTCCTCTCACCATGGAAGCAGCCAATGGTAATCATAGACTATCACTATGAAATGAAGGGGGTAGTAGTAGTAATGTAGTAGCATTTCATATATTTTTGGTCTCCGATTCCCAGGCAATTATTGAAACGCTCCGAAATAAACCAGCTTTTTATTTTTTTTATTTTTTATTTTATGTTTTTATGTTTTAATCAATAAAATCCCATTTTAAAACCACAGGCACTGTTTTTTTGTATCCTCCATTATGATGTCATTCGGTCTCCCTGAACTCTCCAGCGTCGGCAGTTTTCGCCACATTGGCGACGCGTTTCTCTATATTTGTCATTGAATTTACCTTCGGTCCATAAAGAAACGAGTCCCCTGTGGAGAAGTGCGGTGCTTTGTAAATACGGAGAGAGAGGTAAAAAAGCCATTTAGCGTTGGCCGCCAGATAATGGGAAGCAAATCTTTGGCACAAATGGCACTCAGCAAGACAAAGCGTCTCCGCTGCACATTGATTGTGGGGCAGCCAAGGTCACTACGAGGATGATAAAGGTCGCGGCGAGGCTAAAAATAACGGATAATAGCGAATCTACACTACAGCAAATTTTTTAATAGCAAACTCCAGACAATTAAGGGGCCGAGTCCCGGGGGCCGCGCCGCCGCCAGGCCGGAAAATGTCCCATATGCATCCTTTCAGATCGCGTTCTATGGATTTTTATTAGGTCATGGATTTCTCCGGGTTTTATACATCCTGCTACTTGCTGAAATGCAGAAACCTTCTTTCTTTCTCAATCCAGATTTGGATTTTAGAGGACAGGTTTATGTTTAACTCTTTGGCCCAGATTCACAGAGAGCTGGGCGCACATAACGCCGCCGTACGCCGTCGGCATGGCGTATTTTTCGAAGGCGCAGGACAGCGTAGGTGGAAGTGGGAGGACACCATGCAAATGATAGTCCGAGCATGGTGCAGTGTTTTTAAGCCCGGCGCATCACGAACAGCGCATGCACCGTGACGTTGCCGTGATGAGGACACATGAAACTGCTCCCTTACGCGCATGCTCACAACCACGCCGGCACAACTGTCTAAGCTACGCCGGATCACTACGTTCGCCGTGAAGGTAACGTACGCCCAAAACGCCGGCCTGTGTTCTCTGGTGCAGACCTTTGCATGTCTGTTGCCGGGTTGCGCCTCATCTATGGGGAATAACTTTACGTCGGACGTACAATTGACGCGCACCTCGTGTAGCCTGCGTCGGGCGCACGTACGTTCGTGAATCGCCGTATTTCCCTCATTTGCATGTTTGAATGCCAAATCAATGGGAGCAGCAACATGCGTCCAGACGAAAAGTCTACGTCGGCGTAGGGTGGCCTGTTTTTAGACGTATATTGGTTTGTGACTCTGGCGCACAGATACGCCGGCGCAAATTTGCACTTACGTCGGCGTAAATGCTTTGTGAATCTGGGCCTATATGGCCAAAAGTATGTGCCGCAGTGCCGGTGCGTCCAGGGCAGGACTTAGGATGATGGGGGCCCCTGGACTTAATATTTAAAGGGGCCCCCTGGAGCAGAGAAGTGGTGGGGTGGGTTGTTACCGCCGACCGATCATAGTTGTTAAGGGGGGGTGGTGGGGCTGGATCCGCCAACCGACCTATCGAAGTTCTTTGGGGGGGGGGGGGGCAGTGCGCTGACTAATCATACTTGTTAAGCGGGGGGGAATCCGCCCGCCCGACTGATCAAAGTTGTCAGCCGCTGGATGGACTTCTTGCCTCTTCCATCCATTCTCAACCAGGGTTCCGTGGAACCCTAGGGTTCCTCCAGAGGTGGCTAGGGGTTCCTTGAGCTGTGTCTGATTTACCTCATGTTTGATGGTGCCTGCATAGTTCAGAGCCATTTCCACTTGGAGGAGCCAGTGGTATTACACCAATGATCTTCATAGATCTCTGTAAGGGGGGCATTCTTACCACTACTGTAAAAAAGGGCATTCTTCTCACTGACCACCAAAGTAAGGGGCATTGTTCCTACTGACCCCCAATGAATGGGTTTTATCAGGGGGTTCTCCGAGACCTGAAAATTATTTTTAGGGTTCCCCAGTGGTAAAAAGGTTGAGAAAGGCTGCCTCTTCCTAGGGTCGACTTCAGTAATTTTGGGGCCCCTTATACAGCTGCAGTGAAGGGGCCCGGGAGCATCGAAGTTGTTGTGGGGGAGCCGGGGGCTGCCGAGAATTACATCCATCCGCCAAAGTTGTTGAGCAGGGGGGTTGCCGAAATTGCCGCAAACGGGGGTTGCCACGATTGCTGCGAAATTGTGGGAGGGGGTTGCCGCGATTGCTGTATAATTGTGGAAGGGGGTTGCCGCAATTGTTGCAAAATTGCGGGAGGGGGTTGCCGCGTAATTGCGAGATGGGGTTGCCGCAATTGCTGCGAAATTGCGGGAGGGGGTTGCCGCAAAATTGCGGGAGGGGGTTGCCGTGATTGGGCCCAGGGGCCCCCTATTGGACGGGGCCCATGGGCTTGAGCCCAGTCAAGCCCAAGGGTAAGTCCGGCCCTGGGTGCATCCATAGTGGGTGCAGGAGCGCCACCCCCTCTCTCCTGCACCCGTCAATCTCCAACAGATAGATTTGTACAATACGTGAATCTATCTATTGTCGCCGCTGCCGCCAGGGGAGGGCTGGGCCGGGGGGCAAGGTGGAAATTGCCTCCCAGGCCACCCTAACTTATATTCAAAATGCCATTACCATCTTATTTTTTATTCTGGTCTTGGAAGTCGGGCCGACCACTAGCTGTTGCATTCCAGGAGTTGTAGTCCACGCTCAAGTTCCCGGTGGGTGGAAAACAGAGCAGCGCAGAGGAAACTACAACTCCCTGGGACTGGATTCTTGGAAGCAGGCAGAGGCAGGACATGCCAGGGAGTTGGGACGCAGGGCTGGGCGCTAGCTGCAACTTGACCCCAGGAGCATTCCCCCCCCCCCAGGAGGCCGTGGTGTCCAAGGACCTGCTGAGCTGAGATCACTGAGGTGAGAGACCCTGACACCCCTATCTCACCCCCATCTCCCCCCATACACCCCATGTAATCTGTCCCAGTGATCAGGCTGCACTGATGGGTACACGTGAGGCTGCATTGAAAAAACAGATGGGCCATAGATGGTGAGCTGATTTGGCAGTTCAAACTGGCTGCATTTGATGGGGCAAACTGGCATCATTTGAGGGGGTAAACTGGCATCATTTGAGGGGGCAAACTGGCTGCATTTGAGGGGGCAAACTGGCTGCATTTGAGGGGGCAAACTGGCTGCATTTGAGGGGGCAAACTGGCTGCATTTGAGGGGGAAAACTGGCTGCATTTGAGGGGGAAATTGGCATCATTTGAGGGGGCAAACTGGCTGCATTTGATGGGGGCAAACTGGCTGCATTTGAGGGGGCAAACTGGCTGCATTTGATGGGGGCAAACTGGCTGCATTTGATGGGAGCAAACTGGCTGAATTTGATGGGGGCAAACTGGCTGCATTTGATGGGGGCAAACTGGCTGCATTTGAGGGGGAAAACTGGCTGCATTTGAGGGGGGCAAACTGGCTGCATTTGATGGGGGCAAACTGGCTGCATTTGATGGGGGCAAACTGGCTGCATTTGAGGGGGCAAACTGGCTGCATTTGAGGGGGCAAACTGGCTGCATTTGAGGGGGAAAACTGGCTGCATTTGAGGGGGAAACTGGCATCATTTGAGGGGGCAAACTGGCATCATTTGAGGGGGCAAACTGGCATCATTTGAGGGGGCAAACTGGCTGCGTTTGAGGGGGAAAACTGGCTGCATTTGATGGGGAAATTGGCATCATTTGAGGGGGCAAACTGGCATCATTTGAGGGGGCAAACTGGCATCATTTGAGGGGACAAACTGGCTGCATTTGATGGGGGCAAACTGGCTGCGTTTGATGGGGCAAACTGGCTGAATTTGAGGGGGCAAACTGGCTGCATTTGAGGGGGCAAACTGGCTGCATTTGAGGGGGCAAACTGGCTGCATTTGATGGGGAAATTGGCATCATTTGAGGGGGCAAACTGGCATCATTTGAGGGGGCAAACTGGCTGCATTTGATGGGGGCAAACTGGCTGCATTTGATGGGGCCAAACTGGCTGCATTTGATGGGGGCAAACTAGCTGTATTCGAGGGGGGCAAACTGGCATCATTTGAGGTGGCAAACTGGTATCATTTGATGGGGCAACCTGGCGGCAATTGATGGGCACAGTGGCTGCATTTGTTGGGCTTTTTTTTTCAGTTAGTTTGCGCCCGACCCAAAAATTATGAGCACAAGCCGCCACTGGGTTCTGGTAAAGACAATGGGCCAGATTCAGGTAGATGGGAGCATCTTTAATCTGGAGTAACGTTTCTCATTTACGTTACTCTGGCAAAATTTTAGGAGCAAGTGCTGTTATTCATGAAGCACTTGCTCCTAAAGTTGCGGCAGCGTATCGAAAATGAGCCGGCGGAATTCAAATTGGGCGGGTACGGGGCGTGTATTATTTAAACTAAGCGCGATCCCGCGGCGAACGTACTGCGCATGCGTCGACTGTCAATGCATCCCAGTGCGCATGCTCCAAATTCTGTCAGTGAACGTCAATGACGTCAAATCCCCATTCATGGACGTTTTACGCAAGCGACGCAAATTTTTTTTTTTCGACGCGATGACGACGGCTATACTTAACATAGGATATTCCAATAGGGGGCTGCTTTATCTTTACGCTGCGTATCGCTTACGGAAACGTCGGAAAGTCACTGCGTCGCGCCCGAATACGATCGTGAATTGCCGATTCCCGCTGATTAACATATTTTTTCGGCGTTAATCAGCAGGAACGCCCCCGGCGCCATTTTTAAATTAAAGTTGCGATGCGATGGCGAAATTCAATTACGCCGATCGCATCGGAACTCCAACCCGGCGTTTCTTGTTTTCTGGTTACAGAAAACAGAAACGCCGGCTTAAAGTGACAGTTAGGCTGGAGTATCACTGATATTTCAGCCTAACTCTACCTGAATCTGGCACATTGTAGACAATTCTGCTCTTCCAACTTTGTTGGTTACAGTTACTCTCCCCCCCTCCCCTCTGTGTACAAAGCCGTCTCCATAAAGACACCATTTGGTGTGGATGAACTCAAGTGACCTTTACAGAGCCCCCGATCTCATCTCTCCGGAAAACCTTTGGGGTGGAAAGGGACCATCCAGTTCAACCAAATAGGACATATAAAACAAGTACTGTAGAGGAGCATTGACCACAAATCCCAAGTTGAATTATCATGTAGATTCTTCTGCTCCAGATATGGAACTCCGAGGCCTCCTGCCAACGTGTAACTCGTCCACCGCAGAATCCTTTAGTAACTTTTTAATCGATGTAACTGTACATGATGGCAATTCTGAAGAATTATGAGTCCATTGAGCTGATGCATTGTGTCGTGATGAGAAAAGGGAACAAGTGGATGAACGGTGGAGGAAGGAGTGAGGGGGGATGATGGGTTGGGTGGTGTGCAAATGATGAGGTTTAGGATATACCGATCAGCAGGTGGAGTTAATGAACATAAATTGTGCAGATTTGGTGGCCAACACAAGTTAATACAATTCAGTCACACTCCCCCCCCCATTGTGTCCGGTGGAGTCTCATCGGGAAGTGCAGCACAAGGTTGGTTGGGTGACCGTTGCATTCTCTAAGGTGCACAGTACAGCTTTAACAGGTGCATTTCGGTGAAGGGTTAAGAGGGGGGGGGGGTTCGGCGGCTCTACTTACGAAGCAGACTGTTGACAGGCTGTTGGAGCCCCCAGTCTTTTGGTTGTCTGGCTCCCCCTTGCCGCTCACCTCTCCTCCGGACGAGGCTTGCTTTAAATTTATTGGAGAGGATCAGGAGCAGAGAGGGGGGGGGGGGGGTAGAAGGGGAAGCAGAGGGAACGAGAGGGGGGGCGAGATCACATTAAGGGCGGTTAAAGCAAAAAAAGATTGTCGTAAAGAAGGATATACTCAGAGAATATTCAGCTACAAAAATAAGAGGGCAACGTGGCCGCTTCATTGTAATAATTGCAATATTTAAATACAAGTCTTCTACAATTTGGGTAGGGTTATCGTCCAATAGCAAACAGTCAGAACTAATCTGACCGGAAAACGAATGGCATCCTGTGGCCGGTGTCTTGATTTTCTAAAAACAGACCCAAAGTGTGGTGGTGGCCCTTACCTGTGTGAAGAGAAGGGTATCGGAGCTTCGTGTGTCCAGGCTCAGCACAAAACGCATGGACTGGAAGAGGTCGTGGATGCTGCAGCGGAACTGCTCCTCCTCCAAGCCACCGGTGGACCGTGCAAAGAGCAGGCGAGACTGGATGATGAATTTGAAGAGGATTTCCAAAGCCTGCAAAGAGACATCATCGTTTTCTAACAAAGCCATGTGATCGTCATGTTAGAGCCGATATGGGAATCAATGAGTTTGTTCATGAACAAAGGGTTAGGGTTCCTCTAAATCCGGTGTCTCCAAACTGTGGTCCTTTGCTAGCCTTCATCTGCGCCCTTGGGGCGCTATTTCTCCCACTGACACCAACAATGGGACACAATTTCTGCCACTAATACCAATGATGGGACTCTACTCCCCCAACTACTGACCACCAAAACTGAGGCCATGTTTATTCTCACTGATGCTCGGCCCAGGGCATTTTCTACCCGCACTGCCCAGAGTCTGCCCCCCCCCCCCTAAAGTCTAAAGGACAGTAAACTGGCCCTTTGTTTGAAAAGTTTGGAGACCCCTGCTCTAAATAAAACATGTGGGCAGCCAATGAGGGGTCACAAGAACAGATTAAATGAGTTTCCCTAACCTGTAGGAAGGTGCAGTTAGCTTTTTTTGCCACTAGTTGGCTCTGTACCGGGATAGTGTCTTGGTATAGCAGACAGTGTCATCAGGTGGTAGGCTCCTTTTAGTTGGAGCCCTCCTGCAGTGATGTCATGGGTGAGGCAGCACCCACATATCAGCCAGGTTGGGAGGAGTCCTAGTGCACTTGGGGCAAAGGAGCCAAGTATCCCACACCAGCACACATGTAACCATCATGTGAAGGGTAGAAGGCCAGAGAGGATTAGTCCTGCATCCAAGAGAGTCGGGTGTAGACTTTCTGACCCATACGAAGATGAGGGCTAGGGAGGTTTGCAAAAGGCCTATTAGGCTAAGAGTTCCCTGTGTGAGGCTATTCCCCTGGAAGGTCCTGGGAGAGGTGTATCTATGGAAGAAGTGATTAAAAAGACCCCAGTCCTCTAAGAAACTAATAATCCTGAGTGTGTTAGAAGGAGATGGCTGATTAAAGTGTTGCATATGCTTTCACATGTGACTACTGTGGATCATCCACGAAATGTGTTTGACTATGTATTAGGATGACCAGACATCCCCGGTTTCTGGGGACAGTCCTCGGATTGAGGACACTGTCCCCGGATTACAGTGGCATGAAGGCGGGGCATCTGGTACTCTCGCCCCGGGTGCAACATTTGGTGGGCGCAAAATCATTACTGTGCCCCCCCCCCCAGTGTGTGGTGTTGTCCCCCCCCCCCCCGCCCAGGAACTTCTGTAGTCCAGCCTGCCCCCTCATGATCCCTCTGGTGCAGGCAGCTTGTGTGTGTGTGTGAGAACAGTGGAGGGGAGAGGCAGTGCAGAGCGTACGGCGGCTATTGGAAAAGCTCTTGGCAGGAGATACTAAGGGTAGGTCAGTGTAGGTATAAGGTAGGTCAGTGTAGGGATACAGTAGGTCAGTGAAGTGGTCAGTGTAGGAATCAGTTAGGTCATTGTAGTGGTCAGTGTAGGGATAAGGTAGGTCAGCGTAAGGATAAGGTAGGTCAGTGTAGGGATAAGCTAGGTCAGTGTAGAGATACGTTAGGTCAGTGTAGGGATAAGTTAGGTCAGTGTAGAGATACGTTAGGTCAGTGTAGAGATGCGTTAGGTCAGTGTAGGGATAAGGTAGGTCAGTGTAGGGATACAGTAGTTCAGTGAAGTGGTCAGTGTAGGGATAAGGTAGGTCAGCGTAAGGATAAGGTAGGTCAGTGTAGGGATAAGTTAGGTCAGTGTAGAGATACGTTAGGTCAGTGTAGAGATACGTTAGGTCAGTGTAGGGATAAGGTAGGTCAGTGTAGGGATAAGGTAGGTCAGTGTAGGGATAAGGTAGGTCAGTGTAGTGGTCAGTGTAGGAATCAGGTAGGTCAGTGTAGTGATCAGTATAGGAATCAGGTAGGTTAGTGCAGTGGTCAGGTAGGTCAGTGTAGGAATCAAGTTGGTCAGTACTACTTTAATAGTGGAAGGGACTAAAAGTCTGGTGGGGGGGTGCAAATTTCTTGCCTTGTCCGGCTTAAAGCTGTGTAGGGGCCCCAAAATTTTTGATGGCTGCCCTGAGGACATGAAAGTGGTTCCTGCTTGGCAAAAATGTGGTCTGTTTAGGGATGGGGAGGTTTTGTAAAGTTCCTTCCAAGACGCACCACACACCCGACAACAACATTATCTACAATACGGAGCTCTCCCATATCTCCCCTCCCCAGTGCTCACCCTCATGGCTTCCTGAATGTGGTCCTGCCGCACGAGATCCGCTGATCGCTCCATGTACCACTTCAGGCAGCGAATCAGTTCTCTGAAAGAGAAAGAGCAAAGGCCTGTTTGTGTCACCATGTCCAACTACTGAGGGAGACATACACGGTACTACTTAGTAAATCTTCTGACTGATACATTCAAAGCCAAAGTATCATGCTTACTTTCTCCTGAGAATTGTGATAAGACATAACAGCCCCATCCAAGCCTGCACATGGTCTGGTGTATGGGCTCCTTCACATGGCAAACCTTATGGCCTACTGGCTCAGACAGTCTTTTCTAGTTTTGGCTTGACAGGGCTATCAAATGGCAATTATTGGTAAAGATGTCCCATATTTTCATGTAAATAGCATTTACTCAACCCCAAAAAGATGGGGGTGAGGAAATGTGGGGCTTATCACCTGATTTAATGCAAGTCTTGCATTGTAATTCAAATGTTAAGCCGATGACCCCTAGCTGATGACCCACCCAGCTCCAAACCCAGTTCCAGCTGTAGTAGGGTTAGGGTTAGGGTTAGCTGATGACCCATCCAGCTCCAAACCCAGTCCCAGCTGACGTAGGAGTAGGGTTAGGGTTAGCTGATGACCCATCCAGCTCCAAACCCAGTCCCAGCTGACATAGGATTAGGGTTAGAGTTAGCTGATGACCCATCCAGCACCAGTCCCAGTTGATGTAGGATTGGGGTTATGGTTAGCTGATGACCCATCTAGCAACAAACCCAGTTCTAGCTGATGTTGGATTAGGGTTAGCTGATGACACATCTAGCTCCAAACCCAGTTCCAGCTGTAGTAGGGTTAGGGTTAGGGTTAGCCGATGACCCATCCAGCTCCAAACCCAGTTCCAGCTGACGTAGGGTTAGGGTTAGCGGATGACCCATTCAGCACCAAACCTATTTCCAGGTGATGTAGGGTTAGGGTTAGCTGATGACCCATCCAGCCCCAAACCCAGTCCCAGCTGACGTAGGAGTAGGGTTAGGGTTAGCTGATGACCCATCCAGCTCCAAACCCAGTCCCAGCTGACATAGGATTAGGGTTAGTGTGAGCCGATGACCCATCCAACACCAAACCCATTCCCAGCCGAAGCAGGGTTAGAGTTAGCTGATGACCCATCATGCACCAAACCCAGTCCCAGCTAATGTAAGATTAGGGTTAGCTGATGACCCATCCAGCACCAGTCCCAGTTGATGTAGGATTAGTTTTAGAGTTATCTGATCACCCATCTAGCACCAAACCCAGTCCCAGCTGATATAGGATTAGAATTAGGGTTAGTGGATGACCCATCCAGCAACAAACCCAGTCCCAGCTGACGTAGGTTTAGGGTTAGCTGATGACCCATCCAGCATCAAACCCAGTCCCAGCTGACGTAGGGTTAGGGTTAGCTGATGACCCATCCAGCACCAAACCCAGTCCCAGCTAATGTAAGATTAGGGTTAGCTGATGACCCATCCAGCACCAGTCCCAGCTGATGTAGGATTAGGTTTAGGGTTATCTGATGAACCATCCAGCACCAAACTCAGTCTTAGCTGATGTAGGATTAGGTTTAGGGTTAGCTGATGACCCATCCAACACCAAACCCAGTCCCAGCTGACGTAGGATTAGGTTTAGGGTTACCTGATGAACCATCCAACACCGAACCCAGTCTCAGCTGATGTAGGTTTAGGTTTAGGGTTAGCGAATGACCCAACCAGAAGATCTTCTCTCAGTTCTTATAAGACCCCACTTCCCATGAAAGTATCCCAAATTACCCCAATCCCTTTATCATTCCCCAATACAATTTCAAACTTTTAATTCCTGAGATACTTTATTCCCAGATTTTACACCCACCTGTAGGCCAGAGCACCAGCAAAGTGTTTCTGGATGTAGGTTTCCAGCACCGGGCGGAAATGGTAATATTTACTTTCCCGCAAAAGGTTGATGATGAAGACCTGCCGAAGGAGGTTAGAAATTCGTTATATAACAAAGGGGGTTGAAGCAAACTCCACGCTTTGCCAAAAAGACACGCTATTGATAATGGCTTACCAGTGACTGGAAGACGAGCAGACCATACTTCTCTGTGTTGTCGTCTAGGATCACAAACAGCGTGTCCAAGATGTCCTGCAGAAACTGGGATAGACAACAAAAAATGTAACCAGCCACCTGGTGCCGCCAATTTTCCCCCCAAAAATCACAAGAAATTCAAAAGTATATTAGCAACTGCAATGGTAATCGTATAACAGCCAACTTGCACCAAGGAGAAAATGACCGGGAGGTGCAAACGAGATTTCTTCAAAAAAGTTTGAAAAATTATACAAAGAGAAATTGGGTACAAAGTGACTCCATTACTATCACACAAACTGTTTTGAAAATGTAGGCCCACTACATGGCCCAACATGTGGTCTTGCGTAGGGGCCCTTTGGTGACTTTGTCCACCAATTACACTTTATGGCTGGAAAATGTCCACAACTGGTCTTGCACAGGGGCCCCTAGAGTCACCAACGGCGGTACTACTGTAAAATGTCCACAACTAGTCTTGCACAGGGGCCCTTAGAGTCACCAACGGTGGTACTACTGTAAAATGTCCACAACTGGTCTTGCACAGGGGCCCTTAGAGTCACCAACAGTGGTACTACTGTAAAATGTCCACAACTGGTCTTGCACAGGGGCCCCTAGAGTCACCAATCGCGGTACTACTGGAAAATGTTCACACCACACAGGTTTTTCTCTTACCTTCACAATTTCCTCTCCGCTCACATGACGCAGGCGACCGAGAATGTCCAGTATCCGGTCCGGGTAGACTTTCCACTTTAGGAGAGCCAGGAGGTCAACTGCAGATGTGAATGGAGACAATGATGAAGGTGAGGGGTGGAGCAGGCTTAGGTGATCAAGTAGAGGAATTATCTGTGATCTATGTACAGTATATCATTGGAGGTTTTGTGCCTGGTAAGGTGAAGGTTAGGTTGTGGAGATGATTTTGTACCATAGGTGGCACTAGAGGTCATCTGTGCCACTCTGAAGGATGGCATGCAGTGGTATGGCAGTACCGAAGACTCAGGACCCCTCTGAGGTATGGCTAGACAGTAATCTGCAATTGGTTTAATTTCAAATTAGTTTTTTAACAAATTTCACCAATTTTGCAAATATCCGAATTAACGAAAACCCCGTTTAACGAATTTCAAAATGAATACATTTGTAAATTTCCGAAAATTTGGTATGACCGAAGCTAAACAGTGAACATCTGCAATTGGTTTTGTTCCGAATACATTTTTTAACAAATTTAGACACATTTGCAAATATCTGAATTAACGAAAACCCGTTTAACGAATTTTAAAATGAATAAATTAGTAAATTAAAAAATGTGTAAATTTTCAAAAATTTGCTATGGTAGTACCGAAGACTCAGGACCCCTCTGAGGTATGGCTAAACAGTGAACATCTCCAATTGATTTTGTTCGGAATACATTTTTTAACAAATTTCGACAAATTTGCAAACATCCGAAACACATTTTTTGAATATTTGAAAATTCGTAAATTTTTGAAAGTTCGTAAATTTTTGATAATTTGAAAATAGGAAACAAAATTCAAAAGAATGAAAATGTGAAAATAAGAACGAAAACCCGAAAATTCTAAAATCTGAAATAATACCTAATAATAACTGGACTATTACTAACTATTAAATTATAGGTATTGGAATTTCCTTTCAAATTAGGCTGCTAGAGAACACAAGAAATACGGATTTATCCAAAGTTAAAGCGGAGCTCCACCCGCATTTTATTTTTATTTTTTCAAAGTCGGCAGCTACTAACAGTATAGCTGCTGACTTTGAATAAGGACACTTACCTGTCCTAGGCGCCCGCGCTGACGGCCCCCGCGGATGCCGATCCTCGATCCCGGCACCGCCATCCACAGTCAGGGAAACAGGCAGTGAAGCCGTGCGGCTTCACTGCCCGTTTCCTACTGCGCATGTGCGAGCAACGTGGCGCTTTGTGAATGGTCCGGCTGCTTTCTGGGATACACACAGTTCCCAGAATGCAGCGCGGCCCATTCACAAGAAGACACCGAGAAGAGGAGGAGGAAGAAAACCACACCGCGGATCATGTGGGCATATTCGGGACTTCCGCATAGCAACAGCCTATTTAGGGTGAGTATTTTTTATTTTATTTCCATTTTTTTTTTTTTTTAGATTTTTGAAAAAAAAAATAAAATCAGGGTGGAGCTCCGCTTTAAGAATTATCCGAAATAATAAATGCCGTGTCTAAACAAATGAAACATAATTAATTAATAATAACAATAATAATAAAAAAATAATTTATTATTATTTATTATTATTTCGTTCCATTCTATTTGTTTAGAAGCAGCATTCTTTATTTTGGATAATTCATAATCTTAGATAAATTCACGTTCACTAACAGGCAAATTTGAAGTGAAAATTCCAATACCTAGAATTTAACAGTTAGTTATTAATTAGAATTTTTTAATTTTCAAATTTTCCTTTCTTATTTTCGAATTTATGAATTTGAGAATTTGAGAATTCTGAATTTTCAAATTTACAAATTGTGACATCTATAATTTAATAGTTAGTAATAGTTAAGTTATTATTAGTTAGTTATTATTTCAGATTTTCAAATTTTCATTCTTATTTTCATTCTTTTGAATTTTCGGATTTTCATCCTTTCAAATTTTCAGATTTTAATTTTTGGATTTCTGAATATGCGAATATCCGGATTTCTGTATTTTTGAATTATGAATTTTCAAATTTCCGAATTGTCTTATTTCAGAATTTCGGAAATTTCTAATTTTCGTAAATTGTGATATTTACCAATTAACGAATTTGTCTGAAATTCGTTAAAAAATGAAGTCGGAACTAAACAAATCTCACATGTCTAGAGCAATGAAGGTATGGGGCATTGTTCTAGCCATAGGTGGTGCAATGTGGGCAATGCTTCAGTAACATTCTGTATATCGGGCAGGGATTGGTATCGGTGACAGGGAGGACATGGTACCGTTCTGTATATCGGGCAGGGATTGGTATCGGTGACAGGGAGGACATGGTACCGTTCTGTATATCGGGCAGGGATTGGTATCGGTGACAGGGAGGACATGGTACCGTTCTGTATATCGGGCAGGGATTGGTATCGGTGACAGGGAGGACATGGTACCGTTCTGTATATCGGGCAGGGATTGGTTATCGGTGACAGGGAGGACATGGTACCGTTCTGTATATCGGGCAGGGATTGGTATCGGTGACAGGGAGGACATGGTACCGTTCTGGGTGAGCTTGGTGGAGGAGAGCTGAGTGAAGATAGAGAAGGTCTCCTTGGCGCTGCGCTGGAAGATGAGGCTAGATGGGATGTTGGGGCAGCCGCTGGTGTCGTCTTTGCAGCAGGGGAGGCCCAGGTACAGTGCGTGGTTGTTGAAGGTGCTGTTCTCATCACACTGCAAAGGGCAAGAGACAGTCACAGTCTGCCAGAAAGAGAGAGAGGGGGAGAGAGAGAGGGAGAGAGAGAGAAAAAGAGGGACAGGGGGAGAGAGAGAGAGGGGAGAGAGAAAGTGAGGGGGAGAGAGAGATAGAGAGGGGGGGAAGAGAGAGAGAGAGAGGTGGAAGAGAGAGAGAGAGAGAAGTAGAGAGAAAGAGAGAGGGGGGAGAGGGCGAGAGAGATAAAGGAGGAGAGGAGAGAGAGGGAGGGGAGAGAGGGAAAGGGCGAGAGAAGAGAGAGAGAGAGGGGGGGAGAGAGAAGAGAGGGGGATAGAGAAGAGAGGGAGAGGGTGAGAGAGAGAGAGAGGGAGAGGGTGAGAGAGAGAGGGAGAGGGTGAGAGAGAGAGAGGGATGGAGAGGAGAGAGAGAGAGAGAGGGATGGAGAGAGAGGGAAAGAGAGAGAGAGAAAAAGAGGGACAGGGGGAGAGAGAGAGAGGGGAGAGAG
This sequence comes from Rana kukunoris, assembly GCA_029574335.1. Classification (NCBI taxonomy): domain Eukaryota; kingdom Metazoa; phylum Chordata; class Amphibia; order Anura; family Ranidae; genus Rana; species Rana kukunoris. The sequence goes on from JAJQKJ010001957.1 coordinate 98,605, forward strand.
AAAGAGAGGGGGAGAGAGAAATAGAGAGGGGGGAAGAGAGAGAGAGGTGGAAGAGAGAGAGAGAGAGAAGTAGAGAGAAAGAGAAGGGGGGAGAGGGCGAGAGAGATAAAGGGGGAGAGGAGAGAGAGGGAGGGGAGAGAGGGAGAGGGCGAGAGAGAAGAGAGAGAGAGGGGGGGAGAGAGAAGAGAGTGAGAGGGGGATAGAGAAGAGAGGGACAGGGTGAGAGAGAGAGGGAGAGGGTGAGAGAGAGAGGGAGAGGGTGAGAGAGAGAGGGAGAGGGTGAGAGAGAGAGAGAGAGAGGGATGGAGAGGAGAGAGAGAGAGAGGGATGGAGAGAGAGGGAGCGAGAAGTAGAGAGAAAGAGAAGGGGGCAGAGGGTGAGAGTGATAAAGGGGGAGAGGAGGAAAGAGAGAGAGAGAGAGGAGAGAGGGCGAGGAAGAAGAGAGGGAGGGAGAAGAGAGGGGGAGAGAATGAGAGGGGGAGAGAGTGAGAGGGAGAGAGAAGAAGAGAGGGAGAGGGTGTGAGAGGGAGAGAGAAAAGAGAGGGGGAGAGAATGAGAGGGGGAGAGAGGGAGAGGGTGTGAGAGAGAGATGGAGAGGAGAGTGAGAGTGAAAGGGGGAGAGAGAAGAGAGTGAGAGGGGGATAGAGAAGAGAGGGAGAGAGTGAGAGAGAGAGAGAGAAAGAGAGAGAGATGGAGAGGAGAGAGAGAGAGAGAGAGAGAGAGAGGGATGGAGAGAGAGGGAGCGAGAAGTAGAGAGAAAGAGAAGGGGGCAGAGGGTGAGAGTGATAAAGGGGGAGAGGAGGAGAGGAGGAGAGGAAAGAGAGAGAGAGAGGGAGAGGAGAGAGGGTGAGGGAGAAGAGAGGGAGGGAGAAGAGAGGGGGAGAGAATGAGAGGGGGAGAGAGGGAGAGGGTAAGAGAGAGAGAGAAAAGAGAGGGGGAGAGAATGAGAGGGGGAGAGAGGGAGAGGGTGTGAGAGAGAGAGATGGAGAGGAGAGTGAGAGGGAGAGAGTAAGAGGAGAGGGGGTAAAAGAGAGAAAGGGGAAAGAGAGGAGGGAGAGGAGGGGGAGAGAACGAGAGAGAGGAGAGAGAGAGGAGAGAGAGAGGAGGGGGGAGAGAAAGAGAGAGGGGTGAAGAGAGAGAGGGGGATAGAGAGGTGGGATAGATTGAGGAAGATAGAAAGAGAGAGGGAGGGAGAAAGAGAGAGAGGGAGAGAGAGGGCGAGACAGAGAGAGGGCGAGAGGAGAGGGAGAGAGAGAGAGAAGAGAGGGAGAGGGTGGGAAAAAGAGAGGAAAGGAAGAGAGAGAGAAGAGAGGGAGAAAGAGAGAGAGAGAGAGAGAGGGGGGGGGGGGGAGAGAGAGAGAGAGAGGGGCGAGAGGGGGAGGGATGGAGAGGAGAGAGAGAGAGAGAGGTGGGAGAGAGAGAGGTGGGAGAGAGAGAGGGGGGAGAGGGGGAGCGCAAGAGAGAGATGGGGAGAGAGAGAAGAGAGAGAGAGAGAGAGGGGGAAAGAGAGAAGAGAGAGAGGAGGGGGAGGGAGAGAGACACCCCCCCTGCACATGAGGAGGCCCTTGTACCTTGTAGACGTAGAGCTCATGGATATTGTCGGACAGCGTGGTCCCGTCATCTCTCATCAGAGGTGTGAAGGAGAAACCAAAGAGCTTCTTCTCACCTTTATCTTTTGCTGTAACACAAGAGAAGGGTGACGGTGGAAACATTCGGCCATCGAAAATGGCAGCTAAGGTGGCAAACAGCGGGAAGCAGCACCGGCGTGGGTCACATGACAACAAGACATGCCAACAGAAGCCACATGACAGAAATCTGCGGCATTGGTGACACGATGCTAGTACGATCACATGACACGTGACATGACAGGCATAACAAAGACAGGGGAGGGGGAATCACATGATTGGGCACAATGGCGGCCTCATATTGCAGTCTGTACATACTGGAGCAGTGCCTGAATTCGAAGCGTAGATGGGAGCCCCGGAACCGATCGATAGGGATGGGCAGTTTGATCAGCTCCCCCCACCGCGGGCCGTTGTTGTGGTAGAGGACGAAGGAATGATATTGCGTCCGCGGCGGCTCCCCGGTGCCCAGACTTACGCAGTCCTGGAGATAACAGACGGTAAAGGTTTCATCAATAACACATTCTGACCTTCTTCCCGGTGACCTCAATCTGCTTAAAGCGGAACTACACGGCATCTAAACACCACAAACTCATCCCAAAGGCGTTTAACTGGGTTACAGTCAGGACTCTGCGCAGTTGTACGGTGGCTCCCCTGTGCAAATTGTCGTAATTGTACTTTGGGGGTTTCTGGGAGCGCACCCATTAACGAGCAGGGGAGCCAACCAGCGAATCCGACTCAATGTCCACTGGCCAACCCCCGGTCCCCGTTCTGTCAGGGGAGGAGAGACAGATCTTCTGTTCCTAGTGATTAGGAACAACGATCGGTCTCCTCCTCCAGTCAGTCCCCTCCCCTCCACAGTTGGAAACTCCTCCCTAGGTAACACATTTAACCCCTTGATCGCCCCCCCTAGTGTTAACCCCTACCCTGCCAGTGACATTTATACAGAAATCAGTGGCTATTTTTAGCACTGATCGCTGTGTAGATGTCAATGTAACCAAAAAAGTGTTAAAAGTGTCCGATCTGTCCTCCGCAATGTCGCAGTCCCGCAAAGAAAAAAAATGCAGATCGCTGCCATTACTAGTAAAAAATTAATATAAATAAAATAATATTAATTTGTTCTGTCCCATTTGTTTAGATGCGGCATTCATTATTTAAGATAATTCGTAACTTTGGATAAATTCTTATTCGTTACGTTCACTAACAGACAAATTTAAAAAAAGGAAATTCCAATACCTATAATTTATTAGTAAGTTAATATTAGTTAGTTATCATTTAGAATTTTAGGATTTTCTTTCTTATTTTCGGATTTTCTAATTATCCGAAATAACGAATGCCATATCAAAACGAATGGAAGGTAATGAATTATTAATAATAAATAACAATAATAATAATAAAAAATGTATTATTATTATTTATTATACATTTTTTCCCTTCCATTCGTTTAGATGCGGCATTCATTATTTCGGATAATTCGTAACTTCGGATAAATACGTACTCATTACGTTCACTAGCAGCCAAATTTGAAAAGGAAATTCCAATACCTATAATTTAATAGTTAGGTATTATTTAGAATTTTAGGATTTTCTTTCTCATTTTTGGATTTTCGAATTTTCCAAAATTACAAATGCTGTATCAAAAACTAATGGAACGTAACAAATTAATAATAATAATAATAAATAACAATAATAATAATAAAAATTTTATTACTATTTATTATTAATTTGTTCTGTTCCATTCATTTAAAAGCGGCATTCGTTATTTCGGATAATTCGTAACTTCGGATAAATTCGTATTCATTACGTTCACTAACAGCCAAATTTTAAAAGTATATTCCGATACCTATAACTTATTAGTAAGTTATTATTAGTTAGTTATCATTTAGAATTTTAGGATTTTCTTTCTTATTTTTCGGATTTTCGAATTATCCGAAATAACGAATGCCATATCTAAATGAATGGAAGGTAATGAAGTATTAATAATTAATTACAACAATAATAATAAAAAATGTATTATTATTATTATTTATTATACATTTTTTCCCTTCCATTCGTTTAGATGCGGCATTCATTATTTCAGATAATTCGTAACTTCGGATAAATTTGTATTTGTTACGTTCACTAACAGCCAAATTTTAAAAGGAAATTCCAATACCGGTAATTTATTAGTTAGTTATTATTATAAGTTAATTATCATTTAGAATTCTTGGATTTTCGTTCTTTTGAATTTTTGGAATTTCTTTCTTATTTTTGGATTTTCTAATTATCCAAAATAACGAATGCTGTATCTAAATGAATGGAACGTAAAGAATTATCAATAATAAATAAGAAAAATATTAATAAAAACGCTATTATTATTATTTATTTTTATTTCTTTCTAATAAATACATTTGTATTCATTACGTTCATCAACAGCCAAATTTGAAAGAAAATTCCAATACCTATAATTTAATAGTTAGTTATTATTAGTTAGTTATCATTTAGAATTTTAGGATTTTCTTTCTTATTTTCATTACTATTATCGTTCTTATTTTCGGATTTTCACTCTTTTGAATTTTCGTTCATATTTTCGGCTTTTCGAATTTCCATATTTTAAGAAATTTCGGATTTTCGAATTTCCGAGTTCCCATATTTACGAAGATTCGATATTTATGAATTTTCGAACATTCGAATTTACGTTTTTTTTCGAATTTACGAAGATTCAGATTTATGAATTTTCGGAAAAATATGTTACACGGATCTTCGTTAATTCGGATATTTCCAATTGAACGAATGTGTCGAAATTCGTTACAAAACTAATTCGGAACGTAACTAGAATTTATTTATGAAGACTTGTAAAGATACTGACAGGTCCACTTAATTTCCACAGTCACCATATAATAGGCTCAGCAGAACACATGAACAATATGGCGGCGCGTTCTTACCCTCAGGTTCTCGCCGTCCGCGTACAGAACGTGCATAGTGACTTCGATGTTCTTCTGAACGCTTTTCCCTCCTCTCTCAAACTCGCCCTTCTCCAGCGTCACATAGAGGTCGTTGCGGATGTCCCCTGCGAAGTAAAGCAAATACAATTAAATGTGACATAATCCAGGCCTGTGCAGAGCATTGCGGCCAAAGCAGAGCATCATCCATCAGCCTGGCATCGCATCTGCAGTAAGACATGTGCACTGCTAAAAAATATTTTTTTGTTTTCGTTATATTCGCTTTTTTGCATTTTTTGTAAATTCGAAAATTCGTTAATTTTGAAATTCTGAATTTTGGAAATGTGAACATTTTCAAATTTTCCGAAATTCGATTTTTCTAATTTCTGGGTTTTCAAATTTTGGAATTTGGAGTTTTCGAATTTCTCAATTTATAATCTCCGATTTAGGAATTTTGAATTTTCAAAATGTTTGGAATTTAGATTTTTCGAATTTCCGAATTGTCAATTTTTCGAATTTGGAGTTTTCGAATTTCTGATTTTCTAATCTTCAATTTTCTAATCTCTGATTTAGGAATTTAGAATTTTCCAAAATGTAGCATTTCCAAATTTCCGAAATGTAGAATTTCCAAATTTCCGAAATGTAGAATTTCCAAATTTCCGAAATGTAGAATTTCCAAATTTCCGAAATGTAGAATTTCCAAATTTCCGAAATGTAGAATTTCCAAATTTCCGAAATGTAGAATTTCCAAATTTCCGAAATGTAGAATTTCCAAATTTCCGAAATAAAGAATTTCCAAATTTCCGAAATTTAGAATTTCCAAATTTCCGAAATTTAAAAATTCTGAATTTGAAAATTCTAAATTTCGGAAATACAAAAAATTGAAAAATTCGGAAATTTGGAATTAACGAATTTGTTAAAAAACGAATTCGTAACTAAACGAATTGCACATGTCTAATCTGCATAACAAATGCAGCTTGGAGGAGCGGTGCCACCTTCCAGCATCATCTAGCACTCATGCACGGATGGAAGAACTGAAAACTCTTAGACAACACTTGGGTGACACCCGCGGGTCCAATCAGCCGCCACGAGCCACCATGTCTGTCATGTCAGATTTCACACAGCATATCAGGGAGTATTGCCAAGCAATTGAAGATGGAGACACTTACTCTCGGTAATCAGTATCTCTGAGGCATAATGAGGGATTTGTGGAATTTAATGGGGACCAAGAGGAGGTGAAACATTTTGAAGTGAGAAATGATGAGGAAGAAAGAAGGACAAGAAAGAGAAAAAAAATGGATTTGGGACACGGAATTGGTGATTTGTTCAGATCCAGGACAGCGAAGTGCATGAAAAAAAAATGTCCTATGACTGGTGCAACGGCTACAGACTGGAGAAGAATTATTATATCAGCTCTTTACATCACAGAACTGATATAATAAGACTGCCCCTATACTGCCCTAGCCTATCCATATACTACCCTAGCATGCCGATTTACTACTCTAGTCTATCCATATACTTCCCTAGTCTATCCATATACTACCCTAGCATGCCCATTTACTACCCTGTCTATATACTACCCTAGTCTGTCTATATACTACCCTGTCCTACCCATATACTACCGTATTTTCCGGCGTATAAGACGACTCGGCGTATAAGACGACCCCCTAATTTTCCAGCTTTGGGATATACTCACCGTATAAGACTACCCCCTTCCTACTAGTCATGCCTCGCCTCACGGTGCCACCATTACATGCCAGACTATGCCACTACATGCCAGACGGTGCCCCATTACATGCCAGACGGTGCCCCATTACATGCCAGACGGTGCCCTATTACATGACCAGACCTGCCCCCATAACATGACCAGACTGTGCCCCATTACATAACCAGACCTGCCCCATTACATGACCAGATCTGCCCCATTAAATTACCAGACCGTGCCCTTACCTTATCCCATGCGAATCGCGACCGTGTAACCTTACCAGAATGGCGGCCGTACGATTTTTCAAAAGCCGCGCCTCCAACGTCTTCTGTTCCGTGATAGGCAGAACATTCAGCTTCCCATGAGGCACTGTGTTCAGTGTTCGCCTATCACGGAGGCCCTCTCGTCCGAGGACGAGAGGGCCTCCGTGATAGGCGGACACCAAACACAGGACGAGAGGGCCTCTGTGATAGGCAGACACCAAACACAGGACGAGAGGGCCTCCGTGATAGGCAGACACCAAACACAGGACGAGAGGGCCTCCGTGATAGGCAGACACCAAACACAGGACGAGAGGGCCTCCGTGATAGGCAGACACCAAACACAGGACGAGAGGGCCTCCGTGATAGGCAGACACCAAACACAGGACGAGAGGGCCTCCGTGATAGGCAGACACCAAACACAGGACGAGAGGGCCTCTGTGATAGGCAGACACCAAACACAGGACGAGAGGGCCTCCGTGATAGGCGGACACCAAACACAGGACGAGAGGGCCTCCGTGATAGGCGGACACTGAACACAGTGCCTCCTGGGAAGCTGATTGTTTCCGCCTATCACGAAACAGAAGACGTCGGAGGCGCGGCTTTTGAAAAATCGTACGGCCGCGATTCTGGTAAGGTAAGCTGTTATGTTACCGGCGTATAAGACGACCCCCGACTTTTAAGAAGATTTTAAGGGGCTAGAAAGTCGTCTTATACGCCGGAAAATACGGTACCTAAGACTGTCCATATACTGCCCTAGAGTGCCCATTTACTACCTTGTCTATATACTACCCTAGCCTGTCCATATATTACTCTAGCTTGTCTATATACTGCCCAAGACTTTCCATATACTACCCTAGCATGCTCATTTACTACCGTAGCCTATCCATATACTACCCTAGCGTGCTCATTTACTATCCTAGCCTGTCCATATACTACCCTAGCCTGTCCATATACTACCCTAGCCTGTCCATATACTACCCTAGCCTATCCATATACTACCCTAGCCCGTCCATTTACTACCCTAGCCTATCCATATACTACCCTAGCCTGTCCATATACTACCCTAGCCTGTCCATATACTACCCTAGCCTGTCCATATGCTACCCTAGCCTGTCCATATGCTACCCTAGCTTGTTCATATACTACCCTAGCCTGTCCATATACTACCCTAGCCTGTCCATATGCTACCCTAGCCTGTCCATATGCTACCCTAGCTTGTTCATATACTACCCTAGCCTGTCCATATACTACCCTAGCCTGTCCATATGCTACCCTAGCCTGTCCATATGCTACCCTAGCTTGTTCATATACTACCCTAGCCTATCCATATACTACCCTAGCCTGTCCATATACTACCCTAGCCTGTCCATATACTACCCTAGCCTGTCCATATACTACCCTAGCCTGTCCATATACTACCCTAGCTTGTCCATATACTACCCTAGCTCGTCCATATACTACCCTAGCTTGTCCATATACTACCCTAGCCCGTCCATATACTACCCTAGCCTGTCCATATGCTACCCTAGCCTGTCCATATGCTACCCTAGCCTGTCCATATGCTACCCTAGCCTGTTCATATACTACCCTAGCCTGTCCATATACTACCCTAGCCTGTCCTGTGTGATTGAACATAATGGTATGTCATATAATTTTGCATACAGACAAGGTGCTGTTGCATGTAAATCTGACTTCCTGATTAATTTATTTTCGGTTTTAATTTTCATAGATTATAATGGCTGTGGGGGAGAATTTGGTGGGCTTGTTCATTTTTTTGGGGGGGGGGGGGGCAGCATTTTATTCTTGGACCTCGGCAGCACAATGTCTTGAGCCGGCCCTGATTGTACATCTAAGTCTATCTCCACACATTGATATCCAAAGCCTGTTCTGTTCTCTGCTGGAGCTCATCCAGGGACTTCTATGGTATATATCCAGTAATATGAATCCTCATTGATGAAATACATTGTAACAATATTCTTCTTACAATGTATTCACACTCCTTCCTTTATCTACAGATCAGAGGAGTGTCCTTTTGATCGCATTTCAGTAAAGGTCGCCTCCTGGCGAGGTCAGAAAGGTAAATGTACAGTTTAATTGACGCCGGCGCCCCCCCCCCCCCCCCCTTACCTGGCATGATGACGTCAGGAAAGCCCAGCTTGCGGGTGACGGCTGCGCCTCTGTTAAAGAGAATTTGGTTTTCTCTTCTGATCTGCTCCATGTCACCCCGCAGGAGTTGTAGAGACACGATGAGCCCTGCAGGGGGGACAAAGAACAACACACACTCTCATAAAGCAAAACACCTGTGTGATAAGTCTCCGATGGAAGCTGTCAATCTTTACACATAGAGACCATGCTGATGTCCGTGGCACAGGACTAAGGCAGCTTCAACTTGGAGCTTTTTAACACAGGAATTTTGCATCAAAAATCTTCCCTTCAGCACAGATGAACCCCCCTTCAGCACAGACCCCTCCATTCAGCACAGATGGACCCCCTTTCAGCACAGACCCCTCCATTCTGCACAGACCCCCCCCCATTCTGCTCAGACCCCTCCATTCAGCACAGATGGACCCCCCTTCAGCACAGACCCCTCCATTCAGCACAGATGGACCCCCTTTCAGCACAGACCCCTCCATTCTGCACAGACCCCCCCCATTCTGCTCAGACCCCTCCATTCAGCACAGATGGACCCCCCTTCAGCACAGACCCCTCCATTCAGCACAGATGGACCCCCTTTCAGCACAGACCCCTCCATTCTGCACAGACCCCCCCCATTCTGCTCAGACCCCTCCATTCAGCACAGATGGACCCCCCCCCATTCCACACAGGCCTCTTCATTCAGCACAGACTCCCCCCTTCAGCACAGATGGACCCCCTTCAGCACATACCCCCCTTCAGACAGCCCACAGCCGCGAGACTCTTCAACACCTTCTCGATTTTCCAGGGGGGGTCAATAGCCCCCCCTTGCCCTATGGCGCAGACGCCCATGATGACAGCCAGGAAACCAGCATTTCTTAAAGAGGCAGCAATGGCAGGATTTGGACCCCCCCCCCCAATGTCTGGGTTTGGCTGTGAACAGGTTTTGTAGAGCAGTACATTGGATGTAGAAAATCTTCTGGGTGGGCTGTGATTTTGAGAGAGGAACCCCAATGCTGAGGGTCCAATCCAGGACCAGGCAAAAGAGGCGATCGCTTTGAGCCAATCAGCAGGAGGGGGGGCCAAAAGGGCAGGACGGGCGATAGGGTGCACCTTGACATTTTTGCCTTGGGTGTTAAAGGGCCTTGTCCCACCACCGGTCCCGTCTTTGGGTGGAAGGATCGGTCTCACCATAGTTGGAGCTCGGCGTGGAATATTTGGTGCTGGTTTTACGGATGATATTCTCGTGGACCTGGTACCATTCATTCTCATTGTTACACCTGAAAAAAAAAGATACAGATCACCCGTTACATTTATATTGTAAGATCGAAAGCATCGATTGATTATTTTATAACACACTGAAAGCAGATGGAGCGCCCCCTCCCCCTCCCCCCAAGCACCTTTACTCAAATTACCTTATCGTATTATTTTATTCCTGCTCTGTATTTTACTGCAACATTTCTGCTCTATGTGAAATAAAATATCACTGGATTTTTGTCAAGCAGACGAAAAAAATTAAAATGCAAAAGAAATGTACAGTCTAATAATAGATAAAATGACCTCTAATCTGTGGCTGCAGTACCTGTGTTCAGCCACAAGATGTCCTCAGTGTTTTGGGTTGAAGGACAACCAATGGTATTTAACCCACTTCCTCTGCACCCAGGGCAGCCAAATTCCCAAAGTGATTGATCAGTTTTGCATGGACAGGTGATTGATCAGTTTAGCATGGACGGGTGATTGATCAGTGTTGCATGGACAGGTGATTGATCAGTGTTGCATGGACAGGTGATTGATCAGTTTAGCATGGACAGGTGATTGATCAGTGATGCATGGACAGGTGATTGATCAGTGTTGCATGGACAGGTGATTGATCAGTGTTGCATGGACAGGTGATTGATCAGTGTTGTATGGGCAGGTGATTGATCAGTGTTGCATGGACAGGTGATTGATCAGTTTTGCATGGACATGCGATTGATCAGTGTTGCATGGACATGCGATTGATCAGTGTTGCATGGGCAGGTGATTGATCAGTTGTGCATGGGCATGTGATTGATCAGTTTTCCGTGGACAGATGATTGATCGATTTCGCACAGACATTGGAGGAACTAATATCTGATTTCCTGACTTGTACTCACGTGTAAACCTTCAGGACGAAATCCTTCTCGTCTCGATGCTCGCACAGTGCCGGCAGCACCTCCCCGAGGCTCAGGACTGCGCACCCATAGGGCCGCCGGTAATGGATGTGCGAGGGGCCTTTCCGGGAGTCGTTTAACAGCATTCGGCCTAAAAGATAAGAGTAGAATAAACTGCAGAAATGAGCGATGACTCCAGACGGGGCTCGCCACGAACTGCGCAGTTTCCTGAGCCAATAATCAGGCAACGACATCACTAAATACAGAACATCAGCAAACGAGCGTCGCCTACCTATCCTGATGACGTGGACGACAAGGTGGAGGTCTCGCTTCACATCTCTGCTGCTGAGGTCCTGCCCAAAAAAAAAAAAAAAACACACCAGAGTCACTTACACATATTTTGCAACTGTCCCCGATTTCGAGGGACTGTCCCTGATTTGGAGCAATGTCCCTCTGCCCCTCTTTCCTCATCATTTTGATCTGATCTATATAGATGTATTTTTTTTATCCACATTTCTTTTGGGTCTACCGGACATAATTTTTTTTTTAAAAATGATTGAATTTTATTCCCAGAAGGGGGACGTACCGTGAACAGCGCTGAGAGTCGCTCCGGCTTATCGGGGTTCCTGGGGCCGCCGTTCTTGTTCAGTCTCACCATAAACCTCTCGCTGGGGAAAGAGAAGACAGAGAACGTTCAGTGTCATGGCGGGGCTCGGGGGGACCCAGCTGGAGGATGACATGAAGGTGGCGGCGGCGGGGCGTAAGTCACCTGATCTGACGGGCTTCTCTCATGTCATAGAGCGAGAAGAACAGGTCCACGTCCTCCCCGATGTTGCTGTGCGTGAAGCTCTTCAAGTTGAGTAGCAGGTGGTGAGGCACCGGGGCGCGAGGCTCCTTGTGTCGATGACGCAGGGTGTCCGCCTGTGATGGGAAAGCAGGTCAGCCGTCACCAACCCGTCCCAGCAATTCCCCCTGTCACTCCCCCCACCGTATCATTGACATTTTCCCCAACTACACCCTGCCATTGTACCCTGGCAGCTCTTGGAGGTTTGGTTACTGGGGAGTTAAGCGCGGACGGGTCAGCTGTTTCAAACACATCCCTCTGCCTTTTGGCTAGCATCAAGTATAGTATCTGTTCTTATCAGTCGCCAAGAGGAGGCGCTGTGCTGCTGCCCCCGACTATGGTGGAGGTTGGGGTTGGCGGCTATGCAAATCCTCCTGTGTAATGGTATCTAGAAGGTTAGTATTGGGGCGAAACGAACTTAGAGGTTCCCCCACGGACGGTGTCAGTAGAGCAGTGGACAGTGTCAGTAGGGCAGTGGGCGGTGTCAGTAGGGCAGTGGACAATGTCAGTAGAGCAGTGGACGGTGTCAGTAGGGCAGAGATTGGTGTCAGTAGGGCAGAGATTGGTGTCAGTAGGGCAGTGGGAGGTGTCAGTAGGGCAGAGGATGGTGTCAGTAGGGCAGAGGATGGTGTCAGTAGGGCAGAGGATGGTGTCAGTAGGGCAGAGATTGGTGTCAGTAGAGCAGTGGACGGTGTCAGTAGAGCAGAGGATGGGGTCAGTAGGGCAGAGGATGGGGTCAGTAGGGCATCAGACGGTGTCAGTAAGGCAGAGGATAATGTCAGTAGGGCAGTGGGCGGTGTCAGTAGAGCAGTGGACGGTGTCAGTAGAGCAGTGGGCGGTGTCAGTAGGGCAGAGATTGGTGTCAGTAGGGCAGTGGGAGGTGTCAGTAGGGCAGAGGATAATGTCAGTAGGGCAGTGGGCGGTGTCAGTAGAGCAGTGGACGGTGTCAGTAGAGCAGTGGGCTGTGTCAGTAGAGCAGTGGGCGGTGTCAGTAGAGCAGTGGGCGGTGTCAGTAGGGCAGTGGGCGGTGTCAGTAGGGCAGTGGACGGTGTCAGTAGAGCAGTGGATGGTGTCAGTAGGGCAGAGGATGGTGTCAGTAGAGCAGTGGACGGTGTCAGTAGAGCAGTGGATGGTGTCAGTAGGGCAGTGGTCGGTGTCAGTAGTTTTCATTATTTTATTTTTTAATATTTTTTTACAATTTTATTTTTATTGAATAATTCATATAGAATTTTCATAGTACCCCTCCCCCCTTTGCATTATAGGGGAGATGTTTAGTTCTTTGCATTCCTCCTCTTTCCTAAATCCACTCAGTCCGGTGGAAATAGGGCAGATCTATTAATAAGCGTTCCCTTTGTCAGGTCAGCGGGTTTTCTGTGCGCCGTCGGCACGCTCTCCGCGCCGCGGGGAGCCGCTCAGAGACCCGACTCCGAGCCCATCAGAGGAACGAGGATCGGGGGGGGGGGGTGATAATGACCTCCTGGCTCCCTTAGCCTTGCCCTGCCAGGATTTAATTGCTGACCTCCTTCCCGGCTCCTCTTCGCTCTCCGTCACTCGCCGCCCCTCTCACCTGATTGGTGCTCTGCTGCACACTGTGCCGGCTTGACAGATGCTGCGGAGAAAATTACACGCTGTCAGATGCGATGAGGTTCATCAGCCCCGTTCTGGGCGACGTCGCAGCCATAAAAATACACATACCAGACATTTTAATAGTAATGCATGCGCTCCTGTGATCCCGTCCTCCCCCCATCCCCCTCGGTTACTTGGCTGAGGATGAGGGTGACAACACTTTTCAAAGCCCCTGGCTCTGCAGGATCCCGTCCTTCCTCCTGCTTGTCCTGAGACTGACTACACCTAGAGCTCTCTCCTTCCTAAAAAAAATTATAATATGCCCTTTAAATTCCCCTCCCCCGCCCTCTACTTAATGGCTTGTCTACTCATTGCAAGCCTGATTTCAGATTTCAGCTACTGCAAATAAAGACAGATTTGAGTATCAGACCAGAACCCTCATTGGCAGGACAGTGAATGTGCACAGTGGAGATCACATGGTGAGGCTGTCACAGGGAGCCAAACTTCTGGTCCCCATCCTGCCCTGCCACCTGCTACCTCCTGACCCTGCTACCTGTACCCAGTGCCTAGTACCCTGGGTCCATTCTGGCCCTCATTCCTAAATGCCTCCACTACCTGTTGCCTTTATACACTCTACTCATTCCTGACCTTCCCCCTGCTACCTCCTGACCCCACCACCTGTACCTATTGCCCTACTACCTGCTACCTATTCCAGCCCAGTTCCTGACCCACCCAGGCTACCTGTACCTGATGCCTTTGTATCTGACACCCATTCCCTCGCCTTTCCCTGCACCCCTCGCCTTTCCCTGTACCCCTCGCATTTCCCTGTACCCCTCGCCTTTCCCTGAACCCCTCGCCTTTCCCTGAACCCCTCGCATTTCCCTGTACCCCTCGCCTTTCCCTGTACCCCTCGCCTTTCCCTGTACCCTTCGCCTTTCTCTGTACCCTTCGCCTTTCCCTGTACCCTTCGCCTTTCCCTGTACCCCTCGCCTTTCCCTGTACCCCTCGCATTTCCCTGTACCCCTCGCATTTCCCTGTACCCCTCGCCTTTCCCTGTACCCCTCGCCTTTCCCTGTACCCCTTGCATTTCCCTGTACCCCTCGCCTTTCCCTGTACCCCTCGCCTTTCCCTGTACCCTTCGCCTTTCCCTGTACCCTTCGCCTTTCCCTGTACCCTTCGCCTTTCCCTGTACCCCTCGCCTTTCCCTGTACCCTTCGCCTTTCCCTGTACCCTTCGCCTTTCCCTGTACCCTTCGCCTTTCTCTGTACCCTTCGCCTTTCCCTGTACCCTTCGCCTTTCCCTGTACCCTTCGCCTTTCCCTGTACCCCTCGCCTTTCCCTGTACCCCTCGCCTTTCCCTGTACCCTTCGCCTTTCCCTGTACCCTTCGCCTTTCCCTGTACCCCTCGCCTTTCCCTGTACCCTTTGCTTTTCCCTGTACCCTTCGCTTTTCCCTGTACCCCTCACCTTTCCCTGTACCCCTCACCTTTTAGTACCACTCGCCTTTTTGTACCCTTTGCCTTTGCCTGTACCTCTAGCCTTTCCCTGTACCCCTCGCCTTTCCCTGTACCCTTCGCCTTTCCCTGTACCCTTCGCCTTTCCCTGTACCCTTCGCCTTTCCCTGTACCCTTCGCCTTTCCCTGTACCCCTCGCCTTTCCCTGTACCCTTCGCCTTTCCCTGTACCCTTCGCCTTTCCCTGTACCCTTCGCCTTTCCCTGTACCCTTCGCCTTTCCCTGTACCCCTCGCCTTTCCCTGTACCCTTCGCCTTTCCCTGTACCCTTCGCCTTTCCCTGTACCCTTCGCCTTTCTCTGTACCCCTTGCATTTCCCTGTACCCCTCGCCTTTCCCTGTACCCTTCGCCTTTCCCTGTACCCTTCGCCTTTCCCTGTACCCTTCGCCTTTCCCTGTACCCTTCGCCTTTCCCTGTACCCCTCGCCTTTCCCTGTACCCTTCGCCTTTCCCTGTACCCTTCGCCTTTCCCTGTACCCTTCGCCTTTCTCTGTACCCTTCGCCTTTCCCTGTACCCTTCGCCTTTCCCTGTACCCTTCGCCTTTCCCTGTACCCCTCGCCTTTCCCTGTACCCCTCGCCTTTCCCTGTACCCTTCGCCTTTCCCTGTACCCTTCGCCTTTCCCTGTACCCCTCGCCTTTCCCTGTACCCTTTGCTTTTCCCTGTACCCTTCGCTTTTCCCTGTACCCCTCACCTTTCCCTGTACCCCTCACCTTTTAGTACCACTCGCCTTTTTGTACCCTTTGCCTTTGCCTGTACCTCTAGCCTTTCCCTGTACCCCTCGCCTTTTTCTACTCCTCGCCTTTCCCTGTACCCCTCGCCTTTTTCTACTCCTCGCCTTTCCCTGTACCCCTCGCCTTTTTCTACCCCTCGCCTTTCCTTGTACCCCTCGCCTTTTTCTACCCCTCACCTTTCCCTGAACCCCTCGCCTTTTTGTACCCCTCGCCTTTTTGTACCCCTTGCCTTTCCCTGGACCCCTCGCCTTTCCTTGCTTTACCCGATTTCTCCTTCCTCTTTGTACATCGTTATTTAATTTTGCCTCTGCGGGTTATGTAGTGGTTGCTGGATTGGTGTTTTATGTCACCTGTGATTTGTGTTCACTTATATTGAGTCTGGTTTCCTCTGTGTAGCTCCACATATCTGGTATTTCTAGCACTGCAGGAGCCCAACACAGCAACAGTACAGGACTGCCTGCTGATTAATTCTCCCATTAAATCACCTCCAGTTCATCAACAGACTCCAAATAGGAGAGGAAATTGCCAGCGCGGGATCCCCCCCCCCCCCCCATGACTTGTATCCCCATCACTAAAACAGCTACAGAGGCAAACAAGCTCCAGAGAATCCTGTTACTACTCTAAAAATGGGGAATTAACCCTCTGCACACTGCTATACACTATTACACATTTCCAGAAACTTTCTCATATATTGCAATAAACATTCAGACTGGCCAACTGTATCAAAATAATATGAAAGTGATCCCTCTCTGGCCAACTGCATTAAAGTGATAATTCTGTGGCCAATTATGTCAGAGTGATCCCTTTCTGGTCATCTGCAGCAAAGCAATCCCCCTCTGGCCCACTGCATTAAATTAATCATCATTCTTTGGTGAACTGCGTCAATGTGATGCCTTTCTGGTCAACTACGCCAAGGTGATCCCCATCTGGCCAACTGCGTCAAAATGCAGTCAACTGCATCAAAGATATCCTTCTTTGGCCAACTGCATTAAATGATCCATCTCTGGCCAAGTGCGTCAACGTGATCCTTTTCTGGCAAACTGAAATATGGTGATCACTCTGGCCAGTTGTGTCAATGTGATCACTCCCTGGCCAGCTACGTCAAAGTAATCCTTCTCTGGCAATTTGCATCAAAGTGATCACTCTAGCCATCTGCGTCAAAGTGATCCCTCGCTGGCCAACTTTGTCAAAGTGATCCCTCTCTGACCAACTTTGTCAAAGTGATCCCTCTCTGACCAACTTTGTCAAAGTGATCCCTCTCTGACCAACTTTGTCAAAGTGATCCCTCGCTGGCCAACTTTGTCAAAGTGATCCCTCGCTGGCCAACTTTGTCAAAGTGATCCCTCGCTGGCCAACTTTGTCAAAGTGATCCCTCTCTGGCCAGCTGTGTCAAAGTGATCCCTCTCTGGCCAGCTGTGTCCAAGTGATTCCTCTCTGGCCAACTGAGTTAAAGTGATCCTTGTCTGGCCAACTTAGTCAAAGTGATCCCTCTCTGGTCAACAGCATCAATGTGATCCTTCTCTGGTCAACTGTGTCAACGCAATTAATCTGGCCAGCTGAGTCAAAGTAAACCCTCTCTGGTCAACTGCATCAATGTGATCCCTCTTTGACCAACTGTGTCCAAGTGATCAATCTCTGGCCAGCCGCATCAAAGTGAGGCTTCTCTGGCAAACTGCACCAATGTGATTACTCTGGCCAACTGAGTTAAAGTGATCCATCCCTCTTTGTTCAACTGCATCAATGTGATCCCTCTTTGGCCAGGTGCATCAATGTGATCCCTCTCTGGTAAACTGAGTCAATGTGATCACTATGGCCCTCTGAGTCAAACTCAAAGTGATTACTCTTTGGCCAACTGTATCAACGTAATCCCTTTCTAGCCAACTGTGTCCAAATGATCCCTATCTGTCCAACTGTGTCAAAGTGATCCCTCTTTGGCCAGTCCATATCCTGCTGTACAAATATCAAATACTTACAGCATGCTTTAACAGACATATAGTCCCAGTAAAGGCCAGACAGGCACAGTTCAGACTCAGGTCTGGTCACTGACATCAAGTACGCAATAGAAATGTCTTCTCAAATCCAAACTGCTTACATACCTGATGTCTTTATATATATATATATATATATATATATATATATATATATATATTATATATATATATATATTAGGGCTGTGCAAATTAACTTTTAATTGATCGATTAATCTTTAATTTTTTTGATCGATCAAAATATTTTTGATCGATTAAAATTCTTTTCATTGGTACTCACCTCTCCGCCGGTTTCTGGGCCTTCAGGGAGTTCCGTCGGAGATCTGGTGATGTCACGGCCACCGGCGGGGCTTGCCGCATCCATCTGAAGGGCTCCTTTGCTGTGCCTTCATATCTGCATGCCGGCGGGACCTTACTATGTGCCACACGCAAGGGCTGTTACACTTCCCTCTATAACTTCCATATATCAACCTGGGATTCTACAACCATCCACTGGGAATTATGATAGTTTCCTTCACAGGACATCTACATGCCGACGGACTGATGTTAACCCCTCCTCATCTAGATTCAGCAGTGGTATCGTTGTACACATTTTTATACCAGTATCACACTTAGCTACATGTTTTTATGACTACTTTTGGTACCGTTTGGTATTACTCGAACTATTTTTACAGTTTATGTAGCTACATCGATTTTATCTCCAGTGCAATATTTTTTTGGTTACCTACTTGAAGACTATAAAAGTTTTAATGCTATTCCCATCGAGCGCTGCCTTTGTGTGTTTTTTGCATCCTGCTATTCATTTTCCAGTGGTTGGTATCGGTATCTGCCTGCAAGGAGATCAGCTAAAAGTAGTTGGATCTGTATGTGCGTTATAATTAATCGAAATTAGTCGATTAATCGATTAAAAAAATTAACGATTAATCGAACACAAACATTTTGATCAGTAACAGCCCTAATATATATATATATATATAAGCTGTTTGGATTTGAGTGCAAACATCTCTCCACTTCTAATCCTGTTTATTACTCACCATCTTGTATAAGTCAGAGACGCTGATCTGTTCGGAATCGACCACTTCAAACTCCTTACGGGGGACTAAGTCCAGACCAAGGTGCCTGGGATGGGGGGGGGGGGGGGGGGGGGGGGGACACAGAGAAGGCAATGAGAAAATTAATGGAATCCGCCCAAAGTTACAGCCTGAAAAGTAAGCCTTAATCTTCGCTCTACTAATTGTTATTTAAAAATTAATTCAATATTTTTAATTAGCCAATAACCGTGTGATGCAATAATTTCCTCTCTGCCCTTCAAGACACAGGCCCATCGCTGTCCTATGGCAAATACACCTCCGCAAAATCCATTGGGGGGACCAAACAAACTGTTCAAATGCGTTTCATGGGGCCAAAGATCTCCTCCTTCTTCAGGGTCAGGGTCACGATGAAAAGGTTGGATGTTAAAAAAAAAAATGTGACAAAGATCGGCGGATCAATGAACCACATCCAACTTTCATGGAGCAGAGAGTCTCTGGTGATTGCACCACTTTAAAGTCCTCCAAACTTTCCATCATACTCAAGCCCCAAAGAAGAGGGAGACCTCCGAACCCGGAAATGCTGTGACTGCTCTGTGTTGTCTCCTTGTGACCAAATATTATTATTATTATACATTTTTTGGACTTTTAGACATATTATTTGGCGCTCCCATTGGACGTGAATCTTCAAATCTGCTTTTGGGACGCCCCCACTTCTGTTGAGAGAAGCCTCACGAGATTCACTGTGCCTTATAGCAATCCGATCCACTGATAATTTGAATCCAGAGCCTTATTTTTTCTTGTGGTAAACACAATCCTGGCAATTTTTATCGGTAATAAAACCACTAATTCCCCCAACTGGCACGGCTCCGAACTTCTGCTATACGGCCCTCTAATTTCCTACAGCTCGGCTTTATATATACAAGGGCTGTGCTCATGTCCAGTGCAGGGGCGGACTGACCATTGAGGAACTCGGGCACTGCCCGAGGGCCCCATGCCACTAGGGGGCCCCATCAGGGTTGCCAGGCTCATTAAAACCAGGGACAGTATGTATAGTTCTGTGTTTTTTTTTTTTTTTACATCTGTCCCTGATATGTCCAAAACCGACATGCTTTGCTTTTGATGTGACAATGCTGAGATTTTAGCTGCCCCTGAGTTGTCAGTCCGCCCCTGGTCCAGTGTAATGCAAAAGTGGGCAAAACTTTTTTAATTCACGTACACAACTTATTGAAACTTCACATGTTGGTAGAGTAACTGCTTTTCTATATCAGGGGTCCCTAAACTTTCTTAACAAAGGGCCAGTTTACTGACCCTCAAAGGGCAGGATAGCGGCCAGTGGGAGTCGAAAATTGTCCTATTTTTGGTATTAGACAAATAGTGTCCCACCCTTGGGGTCAGTGGTAGGAATTCTGCCTCGTCGTTGGTCTCAGTGGGAGGAATAGTGTCCCATCATTGATGTTAGTGGGAGGAAAGTGTCTCATCATTGGTATCAGTGGAAGGAATAGTGTCTCGTCATTGGTGTCAGTGGGAGGAATAGTGTGCCACCATTGGTGTCAGTGGATGGAATAGTGTTGCACCATTGGTGTCAGTGGACGGAATAGTGTCCCATCATTAGTGCTAGTGGGAGATATAGTGTCCCATCATTGGTGCCAGTGGGAGGAATAGTGTCCCATTATTGGTGTCAGTGGCAGGATTAGTGTCCCATCATTGGTCTTAGTGGGTGAAATAGTGTTCCATCATTGGTGTCAGTGGAAGGAATAGTGTCCCATCATTGGTATCAGTGGCAGGATTAGTGTCCGTCATTGGTCTTAGTGGGTGAAATAGTGTTCCATCATTGGTATCAGTGGGAGGAATAGTGTGCCATCATTGGTATCAGTGGGAGGAATAGTGTTGCACCATTGGTGTCACCGGTAGGAATAGTGTCACATCAATAGTGCCAGTGGGAGGAATAGTGTCCCATCGTTGGTATCAGTGGCAGGATTAGTGTCCCATCATCAGTGTCAGTGGATGAATAGTGCCCCAAGGGCTAGGTAAAGGCAAGCAAAGGGCTGCATTTGGCCCCCGGACTGCAATTTGGAGACCACTGCTCTATAGTATCCCTTCTTTTTCATTGCAGGTAAATAATGGATTCCAAGCAGAAGGAATGCGCCACCATTGAGTTCTTGATAAAGGAAGGGTGAGGGATGTCTGACACCCACAAAAGGCTGCAAATGTTGAAGAAGATGACACCACTGACAAGAGTCTCCAATGAGAAGACATGGCCCATCAATGGTGTCATCTCTGTACCCATTCTGTGTCGCACAGCCTGAACCTTTCAATGGCGGCACATTGCCTCTTTTTGGAATCCATAATTTACCTGCGGTGATAAATAAAAATAATTCATACATAGGAAGAGTTACCGGTACTCTACCAAGATGTAAAATTGGATTGACCAACGTAAGTTAATAAAAAAAAGTCGTGTCCACTTTTGCATAACTTTTGGTACGGCCCTCCTAATAACAAAGGACAGGGTGACCCACGGCCGCCAATACCAATGGAGGAGGAACTCCGACCGCCATACTCACTCATTGCCCCAGTCCAGTCGGACGGTCAGGTGTCGCTTGACCTCTCGTACTTGGTCCTGAGTCAGGTGACCCGACTGCAGCTGCCTGCGCAGGTCAATCACCTCGTTCATGACATGTCGCAGCTTGTAGAAGAGGTCGACCTTGTGCTTCTGGGGTGAGAAAAGAAAAGAAAGGAAGATGGGGGGCAAAGTCCGGGATCAACGATGGGGGTGAAAGACGGGGTAAAGAGAGAGCGAGAGAGAGAGAGAGAGAGAGAGAGAGAGAGAGAGAGAGGGATGGAGAGAGAGAGAGACAGAGAGAGAGCGAGAGAGAGAGAGAGAGAGAGGGATGGAGAGAGAGACAGAGAGAGAGAGAAAAAGAGAGAGAATAAAGAGGAAGAGAAGACGCGTGCAGGACATGAGATTACAGAGAGAGAGAGAGAGAGAGAGAGAGAGAGAGAGAGAGAGAGGGAGGCAGAACACGAGATGACAGCACAGAGAGATTAATCATCTCCACTATACAGGCAGAACATTGCAGTGCACACAGGTATGTACGATGGAAGCAGAGATGTAGTAGTGTCTGTACACAGCAGGAAAACCTGTTAGCAGGACTTTTGGGGGTAATTACCCCACCAGATACACCTTCATCACTCCATGGAAAGAACAACTGAATGCAGCAAAGAGACATTGTTACATTGTATCATTGTTAGTTCTCCAAACGGAACATTCAGTAACTTCCCTGACCTAAGTGATCCACAGTGACATCACTGAGAATGCAGCCTATCCAATCACTAGAGAGCAGTGACATCACTGAGAATGCAGCCTATCCAATCACTAGAGAGTGGTGACATCACTGAGAAGGCAGCCTATCCAATCACTAAAGTGTGGTGACATCACTGAGAAGGCAGCCTATCCATTTGCTATAGAGAGGTGACATCACTGGGAATGCAGCCTATCCATTCACTAGAGAGCGGTGACATCACTGGGAATGCAGCCTATCCATTCACTAGAGAGCGGTGACATCACTGAGAATGCAGCCTATCCATTCACTAGAGAGCGGTGACATCACCGAGAATGCAGCCTATCCATTAACTAGAGAGTGGTGACATCGCTGAGAATGCAGCCTATCCATTCTCTAGAGCGGTGACATCACTGAGAATGCAGCCTATCCAATCACTAGAGAGTGGTGACATCACTGAGAATGCAGCCTATCCAATCACTAGAGACCGGTGACATCACTGAGAATGCAGCCTATCCAATCACTAGAGAGCGGTGACATCACAGAGAACGCAGCCTATCCAATCACTAGAGAGCGGTGACATCACAGAGAATGCAGCCTATCCCTTCACTAGAGAGCGGTGACATCACTGACAATGCAGCCTATCCAATCACTATAGAGCGGTGACATCACTGAGAATGCAGCCTATCCAATCACTAGAGAGCGGTGACATCACTGAGAATGCAGCCTATCCAATCACTATAGAGCGGTGACATCACTGAGAATGCAGCCTATCCAATCACTAGAGAGTGGTGACATCACTGAGAATGCAGCCTATCCAATCACTAGAGACCGGTGACATCACTGAGAATGCAGCCTATCCATTCACTAGAGACCGGTGACATCGCTGAGAATGCAGCCTATCCAATCACTAGAGAGTGGTGACATCACTGAGAATGCAGCCTATCCAATCACTAGAGACCGGTGACATCACTGAGAATGCAGCCTATCCAATCACTAGAGAGCGGTGACATCACTGAGAATGCAGCCTATCCAATCACTAGAGAGCGGTGACATCACTGAGAATGCAGCCTATCCCTTCACTAGAGAGCGGTGACATCACTGAGAATGCAGCCTATCCAATCACTAGAGAGCGGTGACATCACAGAGAACGCGGCTGTAGTTGTGCTGCGGTTGGCTGGGAATAGGAATATTGGATGTGGGAATCTCAGGCGGCGTACACACGACCGAGGTTCTCGCTGGAAACCAGCGAGAACCTCGCTGGAAGCTGCATTCCAGCGAGGACCTCGGCCGTGTGTACGCTCTCAGCGAGCATCCCGTCAGGAATCCCGTCGAGCAGAAATAGAGAGCACGCTCTCTATTTGCTCGACGGCCCGCCTGGATGAATGGCTGGTTGCCATTCCCGACGGGCGGGTCGCCGATTTCGACGGCCGGCAGAGAACCTCGACGGGCGGAAACGATGTGTTCTGCCCGTCGAGGTTCTCTGCCGTGTGTACGCGGCCTCAGAGATTCCGCCCAGATTTTACTCTCACAAGCCGTCTCTGTAATTATTCCGAGCTTCTCGCCATCAGCAGACCGCGCACACCTACGCCCGATCTCGCCGTAAAATCAGTCTGCCAAGCAGCTGTCCAATCCTATTCATAGGAAATCAGACGCCATTGTCATAAAATCTGGCGTTTGTCGCAGATTTCCCCCGACTTCTGGCAATGTTTAAAAAAACCTGCCGCTCATCGTCTGCCGGAGAGACGGGATCCTCGCCGACGACCGATGGCGACGAGCGGCGTGCGGGAAACCTTTCCCCGACTAGGATTACAGATGGCGGCTCAGAAAACGAGGAAGGTGACCCCCCACCCACCCCCGCTCCTTCCAAACAATTTAGCATACAATTAAAATTCTGTTGCGCCCGATGCTGGAAATAGTTTGTTTGGCGGAGGCGGGGGCCCACGCCGCGCCGGAGACGAGACGTCCAAACCTGTCAAAATTTTGAGGAAATCAGCAAACATTCGGAATAAATCACTTCTGGATTCCTGGCAGAGACACCAGAAAACAGACAGGAAAACAAGCGGCGGGGGAAACATCTCTCCGGAATGCGGCCAATCCCGCGCTGGACGGGGGACGTCCTCGAAGAAGAAAAAAAATCGGGTGATACAGATAAAGCGTGGGCCCCGCCTCCAATACAGATAAAGCGCCCTCACTATTCTGCAGGTTACACTTTGTATACAAAGTTACAGATTATCAAGATCAGTGCAGCCATTGGTTCCGTATTGGTGGCCATGAGTGATGGAGGAGAATCTGGTGCCCATCCTTTGGCACTTACTGTGTGGCCCCAGGGGCCACTGCAGACAGGGGCCTGTTTTGGTGCTTACTCATGCCAATGAAATAAAAGTCATTATTAGCCTGACTTCTGACAGTTATTGGTTTGATTTCTTTATTTTTATTCCGCGCTACCCATCCATGTTCTATATCTGCAGTCTCTGACCATCTCCTGTAGTATGTCTGCAGTCTCTGACCATCTCCTGTATTATGTCTGCAGTCTCTGACCATCTCCTGTACTATGTCTGCAGTCTCTGACCATCTCCTGTTGGATGTCTGCATTTTCTGACCATTTCCTGTAGGATGTCTGCAGTCTCTGACCATCTCCTGTAATATGTCTGAAGTCTCTGACCATCTCCTGTAATATGTCTGCAGTCTCTGACCGTCTCCTGTAGCATGTCTGCAGTCTCTGACCATCTCCTGTACTATGTCTGCAGTCTCTGACCATCTCCTGTACTATGTCTGCAGTCTCTGACCATCTCCTGTTGGATGTCTGCATTTTCTGACCATTTCCTGTAGGATGTCTGCATTTTCTGACCATCTCCTGTACTATGTCTGCAGTCTCTGACCATCTCCTGTAATATGTCTGCAGTCTCTGACCGTCTCCTGTAGCATGTCTGCAGTCTCTGACCGTCTCCTGTATTATGTCTGCAGTCTCTGACCATCTCCTCTATTATGTCTGCAGTCTCTGACCATCTCCTGTTGGACGTCTGCAGTCTCTGACCATCTCCTGTATGATGTCTGCAGTCTCTGACCATCTCCTGTAGGATGTCTGCAGTCTCTGATCATCTCCTGTAATATGTCTGCAGTCTCTGACCATCTCCTGTAGCATGTCTGCAGTCTCTGACCATCTCCTGTAGTATGTCTGCAGTCTCTGACCATCTCCTGTAATATGTCTGCAGTCTCTGACCGTCTCCTGTAGCATGTCTGCAGTCTCTGACCGTCTCCTGTATTATGTCTGCAGTCTCTGACCATCTCCTCTATTATGTCTGCAGTCTCTGACCATCTCCTGTTGGACGTCTGCAGTCTCTGACCATCTCCTGTATGATGTCTGCAGTCTCTGACCATCTCCTGTAGGATGTCTGCAGTCTCTGATCATCTCCTGTAATATGTCTGCAGTCTCTGACCATCTTCTGTAGCATGTCTGCAGTCTCTGACCATCTCCTGTAGCATGTCTGCAGTCTCTGACCATCTCCTGTAGTATGTCTGCAGTCTCTGACCATCTCCTGTAGTATGTCTGCAGTCTCTGACCATCTCCTGTAGCATGTCTGCAGTCTCTGACCATCTCCTGTAGCATGTCTGCAGTCTCTGACCATCTCCTGTATTATCTGCAGTCTCTGACCATCTCCTGTAGGATGTCTGCAGTCTCTGACCATCTCCTGTAGGATGTCTGCAGTCTCTGATCATCTCCTGTAATATGTCTGCAGTCTCTGACCATCTCCTGTAGCATGTCTGCAGTCTCTGACCATCTCCTGTAGTATGTCTGCAGTCTCTGACCATCTCCTGTAGCATGTCTGCAGTCTCTGACCATCTCCTGTAGCATGTCTGCAGTCTCTGACCATCTCCTGTATTATGTCTGCAGTCTCTGACCATCTCCTGTATTATGTCTGCAGTCTCTGACCATCTCCTGTTGGATGTCTGCAGTCTCTGACCATCTCCTGTTGGATGTCTGCAGTCTATAACCATCTCCTGTAATATGTCTGCAGTCTCTGACCCTCTCCTGTAATATGTCTGCAGTCTCTGACCCTCTCCTGTAATATGTCTGCAGTCTCTGACCATCTCCTGTAATATGTCTGCAGTCTCTGACCATCTCCTGTAATATGTCTGCAGTCTCTGACCATCTCCTGTAATATGTCTGCAGTCTCTGACCATCTCCTGTAATATGTCTGCAGTCTCTGACCATCTCCTGTATTATGTCTGCAGTCTCTGACCATCTCCTGTATTATGTCTGCAGTCTCTGACCATCTCCTGTATTATGTCTGCAGTCTCTGACCATCTCCTGAAATATGTCTGCAGTCTCTGACCATCTCCTGTAATATGTCTGCAGTCTCTGACCATCTCCTGTAATATGTCTGCAGTCTCTGATCAAAATTCTGTCTCTATGGTGGGTTTCCAGCCTGCGCTCTTCTCTCTCGGAAGTGACAGTTGATGTGATTTTATCTCTAGTTCGCTATTCTGTATCTTCTTATTTATGGGAATTTGTATCTTTCTGAAGACTGTGCAGTCCTTCTACAAGACGTTACAGGTTCTCTTTGGCCTCCCGCTATGCTGACTCCGGCACACGGGGGGGGGTCACCGGGAGGCGATGGTGAGAAGTGAGTGGGCACGAGAAGAGATGGAGGAGGAGGAGGAGGAGAGGATGCGTGGGAAGCTGGGAGAGTTTTGCAGCGTTTCCATGGAGACAAACTGCTCAGAATCCCCCCCCCCCATCACTGCGACGAGCGGCATCCGGAGAACGGGTTCAAGAATTCCGAACTGCAGGTGTGCGAAAAAGAGGACCTGTCATTAGACACAAAGTCACCCGCGGGGTCCCCGATCGTTGTGACATCCCAACAGAGCGACACATGTACCAATGAGTGTCCCATCATTGGTGTCAGTGGGGAGGAATAGTGCCCCATCATTGGTGTCAGTGGGAGGAATAGTGCCCCATCATTGGTGTCAGTGGGGAGGAATAGTGCCCCATCATTGGTGTCAGTGGGGAGGAATAGTGTCCCATCATTGGTGTCAGTGGGAGGAATAGTGCCCCATCATTGGTGTCAGTGGGAGGAATAGAGCCCCATCATTGGTATCAGTGGGAGGAATAGTGTCCCATCATTTGTGTCAGTGGGAGGAATAGTGCCCCATCATTGGTGTCAGTGGGGAGGAAAAGTGCCCCATCATTGGTGTCAGTGGGGAGGAATAGTGTCCCATCATTGGTGTCAGTGGGAGGAATAGTGTCCCATCATTGGTGTCAGTGGGAGGAATAGTGTCCCATCATTGGTGTCAGTGGGAGGAATAGTGTCCCATCATTTGTGTCAGTGGGAGGAATAGTGCCCCATCATTGGTGTCAGTGGGAGGAATAGTGTCCCATCATTTGTGTCAGTGGGAGGAATAGTGCCCCATCATTGGTGTCAGTGGGGAGGAAAAGTGGCCCATCATTGGTGTCAGTGGGAGGAATAGTGCCCCATCATTGGTGTCAGTGGGGAGGAATAGTGTCCCATCATTGGTGTCAGTGGGAGGAATAGTGTCCCATCATTGGTGTCAGTGGGAGGAATAGTGCCCCATCATTGGTGTCAGTGGGGAGGAATAGTGCCCCATCATTGGTGTCAGTGGGAGGAATAGTGTCCCATCATTGGTGTCAGTGGGAGGAATAGTGTCCCATCATTGGTATCAGTGGGAGGAATAGTGTCCCATCATTGGTATCAGTGGGAGGAATAGTGCCCCATCATTGGTATCAGTGGGGAGGAATAGTGTCCCATCATTGGTGTCAGTGGGAGGAATAGTGCCCCATCATTGGTGTCAGTGGGGAGGAATAGTGTCCCATCATTGGTGTCAGTGGGAGGAATAGTGTCCCATCATTGGTGTCAGTGGGAGGAATAGTGTCCCATCATTGGTGTCAGTGGGAGGAATAGTGCCCCATCATTGGTGTCAGTGGGAGGAATAGTGTCCCATCATTGGTGTCAGTGGGAGGAATAGTGTCCCATCATTGGTGTCAGTGGGAGGAATAGTGTCCCATCATTGGTGTCAGTGGGAGGAATAGTGTCCCATCATTGGTATCAGTGGGTGGAATATAGTGCCTCATCATTTATTCTTCATGTGAAATAATTGCCTGGACTTCCAGCTGTCAGCAGCACCGGAGGGGTTTGGAGCAGCGGTGCCTCCCTGTAAGGTAAGTAGTTTAGTATTTCAGTGATCACTATTTATCGATCGATCCCGCTAGACATTAGAATCGATCGCCAAGTCTGGAAAAAATGAACCCGTCGGAGGTTGATGAGAGTTGCGTGTGTGACCTGCGATGACCAGCGGGGTGGCGCCCTCTAGTGTCCATTCCTAAGCGAGCGATGCCAGCCAGCAAAACCCGGGGGGGGGGGGGGGAAAGTAGGCGGAGTTGAGAAGCCAAAATCTGATGACATTAAAACATAATTAAGTGTCATTGAGAATATGAAGGTTTTGCCGATGAGCCAATGGGGACAAAGGTGAACCCGCGCCCTGCCCCCTCTGTGCCCTCTCCTGCGATTACGCTCCGTCTGCCGCGCTACTAATCTGCTCACCGGCGCTTTCCAAATACGCCCACCCGGTGCCAGGAGGATTAGGCCAGGAGTCCGGCACGCCACAGAGGGGGAGGGGTGAGGGGGGAATTAATAATAAGGAGGGGGGGGGGATTTACACATTTGGAAGGAGAAGTAACTCTGAATGGATGGGGGAGGGGAGGGGGGGGGAAGCGAAACGCACTCATGTCATTGTAACAGAAGAAGCCGCTTCAGGCGCCCGTCCCCAACGCACCAAAACTGGGTCATTGTATTAAGGTCACATGAGCACACGGGCCGCGCCGCCGCGAGGGGAGGCTCCGCGCAGGGAACCGCTTACATTAGAGAACGCAGAAAAAACGCAGCAGGTTGTACCCTAAAAAAAAGGATTTATACGTCTGATGATGGCTCAGAGGCAGCCAATGAGGAGACTCCGGAGTAGAACATGGGAGGAGCCTCTTATAATACATTCAAAAAGTTTTAATTTTCCTGAAATCATGCAAAGAATTGCGAGAAATTCGAGAAAATTCGACATTCCGCCAAAATGCATTGAACTGCGACGGGAGAGCACCCCCTTCACCCTGCCTGTGTATACCCCACCTTTTTAATGAAGCGCCAATCAAATGCAGACTCACCAGTGCCCATCAAATGCAGCCTCACTAGCGCCCATTATTGCAGCCTCACCAGCGCCCATTATTGCAGCCTCACCAGCGCCCATCAAATGCAGCCTCACCAGCACCCATCAAATACAGCCTCACCAGCGCCCATCAAATGCAGCATTACCAGCGCCCATCAATGCAGCCTCACCAGCGCCCATCAAATGCAGCCTCACCAGCGCCCATCAAATGCAGCCTCACCGGCGCCCATCAAATGCAGCCTCACCAGTGCCCATCAAATGTAGCCCACCAGTGCCCATCAATCATCAATGCAGCCTCACCAGCACCCATCAAATGCAGCATCACCAGCGCCCATCAAATGCAGCCTCACCAGTGCCCATCAATGCAGCCTCACCAGTGCCTATCAATGCAGCCTCACCAGTGCCTATCAAATGCATCCTCACCAGTACCCATCAAATGCAGCCTCACCAGCGCCCATCAAAAGCTGCCAAACAGTGCCCATCAAATGCAGCCTCACCAGCGCTCATCAAATGCAGCCTCATCAGTGCGCATCAAATGCAGCCTCACCAGCGCCCATCAAATGCAGCCTCACCAGCGCACATCAAATGCAGCCTCACCAGCGCACATCAAATGCAGCCTCACCAGTGCCCATCAATGCAGCCTCACCAGCGCCTATCAAATTCAGCCTCACCAGCGCCCATCAATGAATGTTTGCTTGCTTCCATTAATTTGGGAGTAGGGACAAAGTCGCTGCGCCTCTGACACTATGTGCGAACGGAGCGGCGGCTGCCTGCTGATGCTGAGACTTAGTTGCTTGCTGCAGAGAGGAACACCAGTGGCAGTGCGCCCGAGGCGGCTGCCTTGTTTGCCTAGTCGTGGCACCGGCCCTGCTTAGAACCCCCAAACTTGATACAATTTCTAAAAATCAGAGGCCCTGGAGAATAAAATGTAAAAACCAATTTGAAAATACATGGGATTTTTACGGTGCTGAAACAATAGATAGAAATCCTTTAAAATCCTTTTTACAGTATTGAATTATTATATATATATTATTCTTGAATCTATTTTGTATCTATGTATCGTCCTTGTATCTAATTTTGATCCATTTATTGTCATAGGCCCGGATTCACGTAGCACTTACGCCGCCGTATCTCGAGCTACGCCGTCGTAAGTACAAATGTGCGCCGTCGTATCTCTGCGCCGATTCCCAAAGCTAGATACGTTGAAAAATAAGGCCTCAGCCGCCCGACGTAACTTGCCTACGCCGGCGTATCGTGGGTGCATAGTTACGCTGGACGCATCCGGCGTTCCCATTTTAAATATGCGAATGAGTAAGATATACGCCGATTCACGAACGTACTTGCGCCCGGCGCATGTTTTAAGAGATCTGCGTAAGGGTTACGTCCGGCGTAAAGTTATTCCTCATATAGAAGGCGCAACCCATGCAAAAGGTATGGACCAGGGAACGGACGCCGTCGAATTTTACATCGTGTACGCCGTTTACATAGGGTCACGCTTCATTTAAATGTAACACGCCCACTTACAGCCCACTTTCACCTACTTTGAATTACGTCGGCTTACGCCGACGACTATACGCTACGCTGGCGCAACGTTGGGAGCATTTGCTTTGTGAATTCCATGCTTGCCTCTCAACGTTGTGCCGGCGAAGCGTAAAGAAGATACGCTACACCCGCATAAAGATGCGCCCGGGTATGTGAATCCGGGCCTATGTATCTATTTTTTATCCTTGTATCTATTTTGTATCTTTTTATTACCCTTGTATCTATTTTAAGGAGAATTGTTGTATTACCTGTCAGCTGTAAAGTATGGGCACCACATCCCTTAATTTAAAAATAAACATGGAGGAATTGAATGGGATTTTAAGTGCCTAAAAAATACAAATAATTGATATCAAAAATAAATTTTATTATACAAAAATTGATAGAATAAAAAAAAATGTAAATCTATTTTTGTATAATAATTTTTTTTTTTGCTATAAATGATTTGTATTTTTTATGCACCTTAAAATCCCATTCAATTCCTCCATGTTTCTTGTATCTATTTTGTGTCTATTGTTTATCCATGTGCCTACTTTATATCTGTTTATTATTCTTGAATCCATTTTGTATCTATTTATTGTCCTTGTATTTATGTTTTATCCTTGTAAGGAGAATTGTTGTATTACCTGTCAGCTGTAAAGTATGGGCACCACATCCCTTAATTTAAAAATAAACATGGAGGAATTGAATGGGATTTTAAGTGCCTAAAAAATACAAATAATTGATATCAAAAATAAATTTTATTATACAAAAATTGATAGAATAAAAAAAAATGTAAATCTATTTTTGTATAATAATTTTTTTTTTTGCTATAAATGATTTGTATTTTTTATGCACCTTAAAATCCCATTCAATTCCTCCATGTTTCTTGTATCTATTTTGTGTCTATTGTTTATCCATGTGCCTACTTTATATCTGTTTATTATTCTTGAATCCATTTTGTATCTATTTATTGTCCTTGTATTTATGTTTTATCCTTGTATCTACTTTGTATCTATTTATTATCCTTGTATCTATCTTAAGGAGAATTGTTGTATTACCTGTCAGCTGTAAAGTATGGGCACCACATCCCTTAATTTAAAAATAAACACGGAGGAATATAGAATAAAAAAAATAAAAATAAAATCTAGTTTTGTATAATAACATTTATTTTTTATATAAATGGTTTGTATTTTTTATGCACCTTAAAAATCCCATTAAATCCCTCCATGTTTCTTGTATCTATTTATTATACTTGTATCTACTTTATATCTGTTTATTATTCTTGTATATACGTTGTATTATCCTTGTATCTAATGTTGTATCTATTTATTACCCTTGTATCTATGTTGTATCTCTTTATTATCCTTGTATCTACTTTGTATCTCTTTATTATCCTTGTATCTACTTTGTATCTCTTTATTATCCTTATATCTACTTTGTATCTCTTTATTATCCTTGTATCTACTTTGTATCTCTTTATTATCCTTGTATCGATGTTGTATCTCTTTATTATCCTTATATCTATGTTGTATCTATTTATTATCCTTGTATCGATGTTGTATCGATGTTTCCTCTCAGGAATAGTGTGTAAAGAATCTGACACTCGTTTTCCCATCAATTATCAATTTCCATCCATTTTCCTCAAATGACAATTGAAAGAAATAATGAAATTCCTCTTCACCGCTGAAATAAAAATCGATGATTGGAGAAGATTTCCATCTAACCTGAAATCCCGACACTCGGCACCATCTATGTCACTTCATAGAGCAGCGATGATCCCGCCATCAGCAAGGTCACACGGCACCAACAATCTGTTCTGCTCTCCGCCGCTCGCCAAGCTCTGCCTTCGCCACCATGCAATGTCATTTAATATTTCATCGTTTTTTCTGCGTGTCGCACTGGTTGGAGGGGACAGTCTCAAACTAATAACGATTTTTACTTTCCCATGAACTGTTCGGGGTTCAGCGCCTGTTTTTGGTGTTAGTAAAGTTTTATTTACGAATTTTGTTCTCGGGGTCAGTCTGGATGAAGCCCTGCAGGTGTCGCTGGCGGCGAGCGTGCTGATTGACTGATCGGAGATTTAACATTCAGTTTGCTGAGAGAGGGGACAGCGCGTCGGTGTCGGCTTCACATCAGAACAGACATTGATTGATGGCGGCGGCGGAGTGTTTAAAGGCTCATTCTGCATCCACATGACAGGAATCGTTTCCTAAAAGCCGGTATCAGCGGGAGAGTCTTGTACCGGGTCAGCCATCGATCAACGCACAAAGATTGGAGGACAAGGGATCCTATATTTTCGGCAAATTATTTGTAAAAAGAAACATGAACTTTACAAATACAAACTTCCCGGTGATGTCACTGCTCTCTAGTGATTGGATAGGCTGCATTCTCAGTGATGTCACCGCTCTCTAGTGACGGGATAGGCTGCATTCTCAGTGATGTCACCACTCTCTAGTTAATGGATAGGCTGCATTCTCAGTGATGTCACCGCTCTCTAGTGATTGGATAGGCTGCATTCTCGGTGATGTCACCGCTCTCTAGTGAATGGATAGGCTGCATTCTCAGTGATGTCACCACTCTCTAGTGAATGGATAGGATGCATTCTCAGTGATGTCACCGCTCTCTAGTAAATGGATAGGCTGCATTCTCAGTGATGTCACTGCTCTCTAGTCAGAGGTGGCTCTTTAATTAGGCAAATTAGGCGGTCGTCTAAGGCCTCGCACTCACAGGGGCCTCGCGGCCGCCTAACTTACCCAGTGCATTACTCCAGTCTTGAGGGACAGGGGAACTTAACGCTGCTGTGCTCAGGCAGCATTAAGAGCCCTGACTCAGGAGTGGGGCCACCAGCATCCCTAACAACAAGTGAATATCGGTGACACCACCCCTTGTGACGTCAATGACCCAGCATGCCCTCAGTCAATGACATCACCGGTTGACCCCGCCCCTTAGTTATTAAAGAGCAGGATCTGGGGGCTGCCTTGTTAAAGGGGGCTTCCAGATTCCGATAAGCCCCCTGCCCGCAGACCCCAACAACCACCGGCCAGGGTTGTGGGGAAAAGGCCCTTGAATTATTTTTTCCATCATGGACGTGAGTGGGGCCCCATGTCAGGGTTTGCCTAAGGCCTCACAAAGCCTAGAGCCGCCTCTGTCTCTAGCGAATGGATAGGCTGCATTCTCAGTGATGTCACCGCTCTCTAGTGAAGGGGTCGGCTGCATTCTCAGTGATGTCACTATTCTCTATTGATTGGATAGGCTGCATTCTCGGTGATGTCACCGCTCTCTAGTGAAGGGGTCGGTTGCATTCTCAGTGATGTCACTATTCTCTATTGATTGGATAAGCTGCATTCTCGGTGATGTCACCGCCGCTCTCTAGTGAAGGGATAGGCTGCATTTTCAGCGATTCTCATTCTCATTAATATAAATGCTGTTTGCAATCCTCTGACACTACCTCGCACTCTCTCTGTTTATCGCTATATTATCTCTGATGGGCTTATTTAATAAAGAAGTGTAAATGGCAGTCGTTGTTTGGAAAGGTCAGTTACCCCTCTAATCAGGTCGGAATGCTGTGCGATGATTGGGTGGGACCCTGTTTGTTTTCTGTCCATTATCCTCTCATGGAATGAGCCGGTCTCATGTCTATACATTGCCGCTCTGTGTCTGTACATCGGGAGGCTCTGACTTTCTGCAGTACGGTGTGTGGGTTTGCGGTGAACAGAACATGCGTTACTACAGCAACAGCTGCCGGGTCTAAAGTGCCAGGAAAACAATGCAGCCCTCGTGTCTGGGATGTGATCGGTATTATGGATAGACGGCAGACAGCGAATCGTGAGAACAACTCTTCATGGGCCCCCCTTGCAATGGTCCAGGGGAGGGGGGGGGACTCACTTACCACATAGAGCTGCTTCCATAGTGAGGCCCATTCTTGCAGCGTAGTCGTCACCTCTGTGACCAGGGGGTCTTCCACCGGAACCACCGTCTCATACTGCCTGCAGGGGAAGAAAGAGTCATATCAGGCCGCCAGGAACCCAAAGATCGCCGACAGCGACAGGCTGAGAGAGCTGCAAGTCGCCCGCCCGCCTGCGGCCGGGGACAGGCAAGTCCTGTGTCACCTTAAGTGTGCGGAGCGGCAACTGCCGGGGCTAATTAGACAGCATAGCAGCGCAAAAAAAACAACAAAATGATGATATGCAATAGCCCAGAGCAACCAATCGGGGGACGGATTACTCTCAGCCGCCGTCTAGCCCTCTCTTCTACTCAAATCCCCCAGGAAGCCCACCACCCCCAGTATAGCAATCTACGAAATATCTGCAAGAATATATCACTCTTAAAGGGAAGATGTATGGAAAAGTACATTTTGATTTGGATAGAAAAGACACTAAAAGGTTACATTTTATTGACTTTAGATGTCTGAGATTTTCCTGCAGTAGTTTGTGTCTCTGCCCCTCCCACAATGAGGAGATTTCCCTGTAGTAGTTTGTCTCTGCCCCTCCCACAATGGGGAGATTTCCTGCAGTAGTTTGTGTCTCTGCCCCTCCCACAATGGGGAGATTTCCTGCAGTAGTTTGTGTCTCTGCCCCTCCCACAATGGTGAGATTTCTCGCAGTAGTTTGTGTCTCTGCCCCTCCCACAATGGTGAGATTTCTCGCAGTAGTTTGTGTCTCTGCCCCTCCCACAATGGTGAGATTTCCTGCAATAGTTTTCCTCTTCTCTCTGTCCCCATTTTTAGTGAACCTTTCATTTCGGAGGTTCCGATGTTTGAACCTCGCTGGAACTTCAGCTGTTTTTCTCGGCAACGATCGCACGTTTAGGAAGGTAACGGCTTCACTTTAAGGAGAGAGAGAGGAAAGGAACGGGGACGCTCCTCGGAATACCAAACTTGTGATGACATCAAGAAGCTGATTATGGCTGTAAAAGCCGATCAAAGATGCCGATCCACCTTCCCTGTCAGAGGGATTTAACAAGATGAGCTTCAGCCGGGCGGGTGATGGTACACATTCCACCGCAGACTTTAATGGAGGGAAAAATTCATAAATGATAGCGGAATGGGGGGTAAAAATTGGATGGCGGGGTGGGGGTGTAGGAATGAGATTGGGGGGTGTAGGATTGAGATTGGGGGGTGTAGGAATGAGATTGGGGGGTGTAGAAATGAGATGGGGGTGTAGGAATGAGATTGGCAGGGGGGGGGGTGTAGAAATGAGATGTGGGTGTGGGGTGTAGGAATAAGATTGAGGGGGTGGGGGTGTAGGAATGAGATGGGGGGTGGGAGTGTAGGAATAAGATTGAGGGGCGCAGGAATGAGATTGAGGGGTGTGGGGTGTAGATGGGGGGGATTGGAGTGTGGGGTAGGAATGAAATAGGGGGTATAGAAATTAGATTGGGGGTGTAGATATGAGATTGAGGGGGTTGGGGTGTAGGAATGAGAATGGGGGGTGTATGAATGAGATTGAGGGGTGTGAGGTGTAGGAGATAGGGGGTTGGGGGTGTAGGAATGAGATTTGGGGGTGTAGAAATGAGATGAGGGGGTGGGGGTGTAGGAATGAGATTGGGGGGGGGTGTAGGAATGAGATAGGGGTGGGGGGTGTAGGGATGAGATAGGGGGGTGGGGGTGTAGGGGTGAGATTGGGGGGTGTGTAGGGATGAGATGGGGGGTGTAGGAATGAGATGGGGGGGTGGGGGTGTAGGAATGAGATGGGTTGGGGGGTGTAGTGATGAGATGGGGGGTGGAGGGTGTAGGAATGAGATGGGGGTGGGGGGTTTAGGAATGAGATGGGGGTGGGGGGTGTAGGAATGATATGGGGTAGGGGTGTAGGAATAAGATGGGGGTAGGGGGTGTAGGAATAAGATGGGGTGAGGGGTGTAGAGATGATATGGGGATGGGGGGTGTAGGAATGAGACTGGGGGGTTGGGGGTATAGGAATGAGATTGAGGGGTGTGGGGTGTAGGAGATAAGGGGGGTGTAGGAAAGAGATTTGGGGTGTAGGAATGAGATGGGGGGTGGAGGGTGTAGGAATGAGATGGGGGTGGGGGGGTGTAGGAATGAGATGAGGGGGTAGGGGGGTGTAGGAATGAGATGAGGGGGTAGGGGGGTGTAGGAATGAGATGGGGGTGGGGGGTGTAGGGATGAGATGAGGGGGTGGGGGGTGTAGGGATGAGATGGGGATGTGGGGGTGTAGGAATGAGATTGGAGGGTGGAGGAATGAGATGGGCGGGTGTGTCGTCATTAAAAAATCATGGGGCTCCTTGCGGCTTACCTGACAGCAACAATAGATCCCACCCCAGCAACAATAGATCCCACCCCAGCAATAATAGATCCCCCCACTCAGCAACAATGCACCACTTACAACAAAATACCATCACCCAGCAACATTAGCTCCCACAGCAGCAACAACAGTTTTTTCTCAGCAACCAGCATCAATAGACCCTCCAGGAGCCCACAACAGTAGATCCTGACCAGCAATATAGAAGCCCACCAGCAACAATAGATCCTCACACAAAAACAGATCCACACCAGTGACAATAGATCTCCCAGCAGCCAGCGTCAATAGACCCTCCAGCACACACCACACCCCTTGTTATTACATACATTCAGTGCGCTCCCCCGCATTCCCGATGAAAAAAAAAAGCCCTGCCCATGGTACCCCACTCCCCCATTACTACCCTCTACTTTACACCCCCTGCATTCCCCAGAATTTTGTACAACCTCCCAGTACTTTATCTGCATCCACATTACCCTGAACACTACAATAAATGATGAGCTCAATAATTGCACTGAGCCTAAAAGAGCTCACTCTAGTCACAATGAGAGCTCCCTGTAGTGACAATGAAAGCTCCCGCTAGTGGCAAAGAGCGCTCCCTCTAGTGGCAAAGAGAGCTCCCTCTAGTGGCAAAGAGAGCTCCCTCTAGTGGCAAAGAGAGCTCCCTCTAGTGGCAAAGAGAGCTCCCTCTAGTGGCAAAGAGAGCTCCCTCTAGTGGCAAAGAGAGCTCCCTCTAGAGGCAAAGAGAGCTCCCTCTAGAGGCAAAGAGAGCTCCCTCTAGAGGCAAAGAGAGCTCCCTCTAGAGGCAAAAAGAGCTCCCTCTAGCGACAATGAGAGTTCCCTCTAGCGACAATGAGAGCTCCCTCTAGTGGCAATGAAAGCTCCCTCTAGTGACAATGAGAGCTCCCTCTAGTGGCATTTGAGAGCTCCCGCTAGTGGCATTTGAAAGCTCCCTCTAGTGGCAATGACAGCTCCCGCTAGTGGCATTGAGAGCTCCCTCTAGTGGCAATGAGAGCTCCCTCTAGTGGCAATGAGAGCTACCTCTAGTGACAATGAGCGCTCCCTTTAGTGGCAATGAGAGCGCCCTCTAGTGACAATGAGCGCTCCCTCTAGTGGCAATGAGCGCTCCCTCTAGTGGCAATGAGAGCTCCCTCTAGTGGCAATGAGAGCGCCTTCTAGTGACAATGAGCGCTCCCTCTAGTGGCAATGAGAGCTCCCTCTAGTGACAATGAGCGCTCCCTCTAGTGGCAATGAGAGCGCCCTCTAGTGGCAATGAGAGCTACCTCTAGTGACAATGAGCGCTCCCTTTAGTGGCAATGAGAGCGCCCTCTAGTGACAATGAGCGCTCCCTCTAGTGGCAATGAGCGCTCCCTCTAGTGACAATGAGCGCTCCCTCTAGTGACAATGAGAGCTCCCGCTAGTGGCATTTGAAAGCTCCCTCTAGTGGCAATGACAGCTCCCGCTAGTGGCATTGAGAGCTCCCTCTAGTGGCAATGAGAGCTCCCTCTAGTGGCAATGAGAGCTACCTCTAGTGACAATGAGCGCTCCCTTTAGTGGCAATGAGAGCGCCCTCTAGTGACAATGAGCGCTCCCTCTAGTGGCAATGAGCGCTCCCTCTAGTGGCAATGAGAGCTCCCTCTAGTGGCAATGAGCGCTCCCTCTAGTGACAATGAGCGCTCCCTCTAGTGGCAATGAGAGCTCCCTCTAGTGGCAATGAGAGCTCCCTCTAGTGGCAATGAGAGCGCCTTCTAGTGACAATGAGCGCTCCCTCTAGTGGCAATGAGCGCTCCCTCTAGTGACAATGAGCGCTCCCTCTAGTGGCAATGAGAGCTCCCTCTAGTGGCAATGAGAGCGCCCTCTAGTGACAATGAGCGCTCCCTCTAGTGGCAATGAGCGCTCCCTCTAGTGACAATGAGCGCTCCCTTTAGTGGCAATGAGAGCGCCCTCTAATGGCTAATCTTCAATTTCCTATATTTAATAGAATACAAAAAAAAAATAAGTATGTAAAAATTTAAAATTTGTAAATAAAAAATGACTACAAACGAAATTCTAGAATAAATGATTAGCTCACTATAAAATATTTCATACTTCCCACCTCCAATAATCCATTCTCATTATCTTCAGGGGGAGGCAACCTCAGCACTCCAGCTGTTGTGCAACTACAAGTCCCAAGAGGCGTTGCCAGACTCTGACAGCCACAGGCGTGACTCCAAACAGAAAGGGGGTGATGGGATTTGTAGTTTCAGTACAGCTGGAGTGTCAAGGTTTTATACGATAAATAAGGGTGTAATAAGATTCTACTGAATGCCGGCATACTTACAAATCATTGGGGGGCATCTGCTGCCCACCTAAAAAAATGTGGGGTCTGATGCCGAAGCCTGCTTTCTTAGCTGGGTTACGGCCCTCGCAGGCTTCTCTGACCTGCCATGGTGGGAGATGCGTCATCGCTGGGTACGCGGTAACCCGCCATCATCTGGGGACGCGGCTGTGCATGCTGCGCTTTGATGATTGCGCCCCTGGATATCACTGCGACTACGCCCAAGGCTTGCATGGTGGGACTCTCCCAGCGGGCCGAGACTTTGTACAAAACAGACATGAGAGGAATGGAGAGCGCACGTGACGAATATTTCTGTGCGTTACATAAGTCTCATGAAAAAAATCGCAATTCCATTGTGACGTACCGCCCACGCCGCGCCGGGGGATCACGAGTCCTGTTCCCGAGTCACTTATCTATGACATCACCACATCAATCACCCCCGACCCTGAAAATGCCTATGACATCACCACATCAATCACCCTGACACAGACAATGCCTATGACATCACCACATCAATCACCCTGACACCGACAATGCCTATGACATCACCACATCAATCACCCTGACACAGACAATGCCTATGACATCACCACATCAATCACCCTGACACCGACAATGTCTTTGACATCTCCACATCAATCACCCCCGACACTGACAATGCCTATGACATCACCACATCAATCACCCTGACAAGGCCCATGACATCACCACATCAATCACCCTGACACAGACAATGCCTATGACATCACCACATCAATCACCCTGACACCAACAATGCCTATGACATCACCACATCAATCACCCTGACACCGACATTGCCTATGACATCACCACATCAATCACCCCCGACACTGACAATGCGTATGACATCATCACATCAATCACCCCCGACACTGACAATGCCTATGACATCACCACATCAATCACCCTGACACAGACAATGCCTATGACATCACCACATCAATCACCCTGACAAGGCCCATGACATCACCACATCAATCATCCTGACACCAACAATGCCTATGACATCACCACATCAATCACCCTGACACCGACATTGCCTATGACATCACCACATCAATCACCCTGACAAGGCCCATGACATCACCACATCAATCACCCTGACACAGACAATGCCTATGACATCACCACATCAATCACCCTGACACCGACATTGCCTATGACATCACCACATCAATCACCCCCGACACTGACAATGCCTATGACATCACCACATCAATCACCCCCGACACTGACAATGCCTATGACATCACCACATCAATCACCCTGACACCAACAATGCCTCTAACATCAACCTCTGCTACGAGTTTCCTACTCCTTCCTGATCACAGGAGAAGTAGGGAGTCAGTAGGGATCACTTGTTCCTGCGTCACTTCCTGTCAAATCCAGAGTTGCCCTTTGATTAAAGAAGTCCCCTTCCCTGTAGTTGACTCTACTCCTAGATCCCACACTTCCATGTTAAGGATTATGAGTTCCTCGCTCCTCACTGACCATAGGAGAGGTAGGGAGTCAGTAGGGACTTTCTATTACACCCCACCCCCTCCACAAGATCCCTATAATTTCTTGTTGTGTCCGGAGTTGGCCTTTAAAAGAAGTACCCCTCCCCCTAGTTCCCTCCTAGATCCCACACTTTCATTCCATGCTCGGAGTTACGAGTTCTCTACTCCTCCCTGATCATTGGAGAGGAAGGGAGTCAGTAGGGATCTCTTGTTCTCCTGCAAGACTCCTATTATGTCCAGAGTTGGCCTTTAATTAAAGAAGTTCCCTTCCCTGTAGTTCACTCTACTCCTAGATTCCACACTTCCATGTTCAGGATTACGAGCCCCCCGCTCCTCACTGACCTCAGGAAAGGTAGGGAGTCAGTAGGGACTTTCTATTACACCCCCCCCCCCACCCTCTACAAGATTCCTATAATTTTTGTTGTGTCGGGAGTTGGCTTTTAAAAGAAGTTCCCCTCCCCTAGTTCACTCTACTCCTAGATCCCACACTTCCATGTTCAGGATTACGAGTTCCCTACTCCTTAATGACCACAGGAGAGGTAGGGATTTAGTAGGGACTTCTTATTACACCCCACCCTCTACAAGATTCCTATAATTTCTTGTGGGGTCCGGAGTTGACCTTTAAAAGAAGTTCCCCTCCCCCTAGTTCACTCTACTCCTAGATTCCACACTTCCGTGTTCAGGATTACGAGTTCCTTCCCTACTCATTAATGACCACAGGAGAGGTAGGGAGTCAGTAGGGATCGCTTGGATTCCTATTACTTTGTTGTATCCAGAGTTGGCCTTCAATTCAAAGAAGTTCCCCTCCCCCTAATTCACTCTACTCCTAGATCCCACACTTCCATGTTAAGGACTATGAGCCCCCCGCTCCTCACTGACCACAGGAGAGGTAG
Source organism: Rana kukunoris (assembly GCA_029574335.1). Classification (NCBI taxonomy): domain Eukaryota; kingdom Metazoa; phylum Chordata; class Amphibia; order Anura; family Ranidae; genus Rana; species Rana kukunoris. The sequence continues at coordinate 140,010 of JAJQKJ010001957.1, forward strand.
AGAGTCGGTAGGGACTTCTTATTACACCACCCCCCCACCCTCTACAAGATTCCTATCATTTCTTGTGGGGTCCGGAGTTGGCCTTTAAAATAAGTACCCCCCCCCCCCCAGTTCACTCGACTCCTAGATCCCACACTTCCATTCCATGCTCAGAGTTAGGAGTTCTCTGCTCCTCCCTGATCATTGGAGGGGTAGGGAGTCAGTAGGGACTTCTTATTACACCACCCCCCCACCCTCTACAAGATTCCTATCATTTCTTGTGGGGTCCGGAGTTGGCCTTTAAAATAAGTACCCCCCCAGTTCACTCGACTCCTAGATCCCACACTTCCATTCCATGCTCAGAGTTAGGAGTTCTCTGCTCCTCCCTGATCATTGGAGAGGTAGGGAGTCAGTAGGGACTTCTTATTACACCCCACCCCCTCCACAAGATCCCTATAATTTCTAGTTCTGTCAGCATCCCCCGTTCTCCTGCAAGACTCCTATTATGTCCAGAGTTGGCCTTTAATTAAAGAAGTCTCCTTCCCTGTAGTTCACTCTACTCCTAGATCCCACACTTCCATGTTAAGGACTATGAGCCCCCCGCTCCTCACTGACCACAGGAGAGGTAGGGAGTCAGTAGGGTCGGGACTTACTATTACACCCCACCCCCTCCACAAGATCCCTATAATTTCTTGTGGGGTCCGGAGTTGACCTTTAAAAGAAGTTCCCCTCCCCCTAGTTCACTCTACTCCTAGATCCCACACTTCCATGTTTAGGATTACGAGTTCCTTCCCTACTCCTTAATGACCACAGGAGAGGTAGGGAGTCAGTAGGGATCGCTTGGATTCCTATTACTTTGTTGTATCCAGAGTTGGCCTTCAATTCAAAGAAGTTCCCCTCCCCCTAATTCACTCTACTCCTAGATCCCACACTTCCATGTTAAGGACTATGAGCCCCCCGCTCCTCACTGACCACAGGAGAGGTAGGGAGTCAGTAGGGTCGGGACTTACTATTACACCCCACCCCCTCCACAAGATCCCTATAATTTCTTGTGGGGTCCGGAGTTGACCTTTAAAAGAAGTACCCCTCCCCCTAGTTTACTCCTAGATCCCACACTTTCATTCCATGCTCGGAGTTACGAGTTCCCTACTCCTCCCTGATCATTGGAGAGGTAGGGAGTCAGTAGGGATCTCTTGTTCTCCTGCAAGACTCCTGTCATGTCCAGAGTTGGCCTTTAATTAAAGAAGTTCCCTTCCCTGTAGTTCACTCTACTCCTAGATCCCACACTTCCATGTTTAGGATTACGAGCCCCCCGCTCCTCACTGACCATAGGAGAGGTAGGGACTTAGTAGGGACTTACTATTACACCCCACCCCCTCCACAAGATCCCTATAATTTCTTGTTGTGACCGGAGTTGGCCTTTAAAAGAAGTCCCCCCCCCCACCCTAGTTCACTCTACTCCTAGATCCCACACTTCCATGTTCAGGATTACAAGCCCCCCGCTCCTCATTGATCATAGGAGAGGTTGGGAGTCAGTAGAGATCTCTTGTTCCCATACAAGAAAAAATAAAAATGAGAGGAAATGTTTTGCTACTTTGTTTCTCATTTAACCCGTAAAAGACGAATCGATGAAGATTGCGCCCCCTCCCCCCCCCCCCATACACCTCAATGGGGAATTATCTGGGATCCGGTCGGATGGCGCACAGCAGTGCACAGGACGAGGCGCTATTCTCTCGTTTGTACATGGCCACCGCCGCAGTAGGCGCAATTAAATAGAAAATAAAAGGAGGCATCGGGAAGACCCTCTTGGGATCAATCAGGGCCATGCGATCGATGTGAGGGGGGGGGGATCCTCCTTGCGTGGTCAACGACCGCGACCAATCAGTTCCCACCATTCGTTAGCTGAGGACAGAAGTAGAGGCCGGAAGGGGACATCCTGATTGGCTGTTTGCGGGGCAACAGATAGATAGGTGGGCGTCGGGCCTGCTCCCCCGCGTCCCTACCCCCCTCTACACCCCCGCAGGCACCCGCCACATGACGCCAGAGACAGGCGATGATGATGTCATGATGGATGGAGCTGCATACAAGACAAGAGAGCAACAGGGCGACGGCGACAGAAATAGAAACGTGACGGCGAGAGCGACGGCGAGCTTCCCGTCCGCCATGGAGGGAGAGAGAGAGAGAGAGAGAGAGAGAGAGAGAGAGAGAGAGAGCGCTGCCATGGTGGAGGAGGAAGGGTTAAATGACATCCCCCCCCCTCCCCCCTCCTCCTCCTCCCCAGCAACACACACACACACCGTGTCCCCCGTCTCCCCCGTGTCACACGTCCCGGATCCCAGGTCCTGCGGGACGGCGGATGGCAGCGGCGGTGCGGTGTGTGCGCGGTGTGTGCGGTGTGCGCGGTGTGTGCGGTGTGCGCGGTGTGTGTGCGGTGTGTGCGCGGTGTGCGCGGTGTGTGCGGTGTGCGCGGTGTGTGTGCAGAGAGATTCTCCTTACCTCTCCGCTCTTCTCTCCTCTCTGTGCAGCAATGAGAATCCAAAAAGGAGGAAAATATAAACCTCCCACGTCCTCCGCACAACCGATCCCTGCGCAGAATATATATATACACAACACACACAATCTACACACCGCACAATCGATCCCTGCGCAGAATATATATACACAACACACACAATCTACACACCGCACAACCGATCCCTGCGCAGAATATATATACACACAACACACACACAATCTACACACCGCACAACCGATCCCTGCGCAGAATATATATACACACAACACACACACAATCTACACACCGCACAACCGATCCCTGCGCAGAATATATATACTGTACACAACACACACAATCTACACACCGCACAACCGATCCCTGCGCAGAATATATATATATACACAACACACACAATCTACACACCGCACAACCGATCCCTGCGCAGAATATATATACACAACACACACAATCTACACACCGCACAACCGATCCCTGCGCAGAATATATATACACAACACACACAATCTACACACCGACATATATACACAACACACACAATCTACACACCGCACAACCGATCCCTGCGCAGAATATATATACACAACACACACAATCTACACACAACCGATCCCTGCGCAGAATATATATACACAACACACACAATCTACACACAACCGATCCCTGCGCAGAATATATATACACAACACACACAATCTACACACAACCGATCCCTGTGCAGAATATATATATACACAACACACACAATCTACACACCGCACAACCGATCCCTGCGCAGAATATATATACACAACACACACAATCTACACACCGCACAACCGATCCCTGCGCAGAATATATATACACAACACACACAATCTACACACCGCACAACCGATCCCTGCGCAGAATATATATACACACAACACACACACAATCTACACACCGCACAACCGATCCCTGCGCAGAATATATATACACACAACACACACACAATCTACACACCGCACAACCGATCCCTGCGCAGAATATATATACTGTACACAACACACACAACACACCGCACAACCGATCTAGAATATATATACACACACACACAATCTACACACCGCACAACCGATCCCTGCGCAGAATATATATACACAACACACACAATCTACACACAACCGATCCCTGCGCAGAATATATATATACACAACACACACAATCTACACACCGCACAACCGATCCCTGCGCAGAATATATATATATACAACCACACAATCTACACACCGACAACCGATCCCTGCGCAGAATATATATATACACAACACACACAATCTACACACCGCACAACCGATCCCTGCGCAGAATATATATATACACAACACACACAATCTACACACCGCACAACCGATCCCTGCGCAGAATATATATATACACAACACACACAATCTACACACCGCACAACCGATCCCTGCGCAGAATATATATACATATATACACACACACACAATCTACACACCGCACAACCGATCCCTGCGCAGAATATATATATACACAACACACACAATCTACACACCGCACAACCGATCCCTGCGCAGAATATATATATACACACACACACACAACCGCACAACCGATCTAGAATATATATATACACACCACACAATCTACACACCGCACAACCGATCCCTGCGCAGAATATATATATATACAACACACACAATCTACACACCGCACAACCGATCCCTGCGCAGAATATATATATACACACAACACACACAATCTACACACCGCACAACCGATCCCTGCGCAGAATATATATATACACAACACACACACAATCTACACACCGCACAACCGATCCCTGCGCAGAATATATATATACACAACACACACAATCTACACACCGCACAACCGATCCCTGCGCAGAATATATATACACAACACACACAATCTACACACCGCACAACCGATCCCTGCGCAGAATATATATATATACACAACACACACAATCTAGAATATATATATACACACCACAATCTACACACCGCACAACCGATCCCTGCGCAGAATATATATATACACAACACACACAATCTACACACCGCACAACCGATCCCTGCGCAGAATATATATATACACAACACACACACATCTACACACCACACAATCTACACACCGCACAACCGATCCCTGCGCAGAATATATATATACACAACACACACAATCTACACACCGCACAACCGATCCCTGCGCAGAATATATATACACAACACACACAATCTACACACCGCACAACCGATCCCTGCGCAGAATATATATACACAACACACACAATCTACACACCGCACAACCGATCCCTGCGCAGAATATATATATACACAACACACACAATCTACACACCGCACAACCGATCCCTGCGCAGAATATATATACACAACACACACAATCTACACACCGCACAACCGATCCCTGCGCAGAATATATATACACAACACACACACACACAATCTACACACACCGCACAACCGATCCCTGTGCAGAATATATATACACAACACACACAATCTACACACCACACAACCGATCCCTGCGCAGAATATATATACACAACACACACACAACCGATCTATATATACACACACACGCACAACCGATCCCTGCGCAGAATATATATACACACACACACACACAATCTACACACCGCATCCCTGCGCAGAATATATATACACAACACACACAATCTACACACCACACACACGCACAACCGATCCCTGCGCAGAATATATATACACAACACACACAATCTACACACCACACACACGATCACCTGCACAACCGCCCTGCGCAGAATATATATATACACAACACACACAATCTACACACCGCACAACCAATCCCTGCGCAGAATATATATACACAACACACACAATCTACACACCGCAAACACACTATATACACACCGCACGCTATATACACATCACACACACACACACTATATACACTGCACACAATATGCACACCGCACAACTGTTCCCTGTGCAGAATATATATACAAACACCGCACACAATATACCCAACACACACAATATACACACCGCACAATCGTTCCCTGCGTAGAATATATATAAACACAGCACACAATATATACACACTGCACACACTATATACACACTGCACAATATTCAAACACCACACTATACACACACACCGCACACACAATATACACAACACACACACAATATACACACCACACACACAATATACACAACACACACACAAAATACACAACACACAATATATACACACACGGCACACACTATAAAAAACGCAAATATACACACCGCACAACCATTCCCTGCACACACACACACACTCAGAATATATACAATGTATACACACCGCACACACAACACATAGAAAATATAAAATATACACACAGCACACATATTGAACATACAGACTGCTCACACAACACACAACACATAGAATATGTATACCGTACACACACTCTGCACACAAAATACATAAAGAATGTATAGAATGTACACACCACACATGGCACACACAGGTGTGTAGGTGGGGTGCAGCGCGGGTTCGGCGGCAAACCCCGCATACAGTATAAGTGCGATGAAAGAACTTGTATTGAAATAATGCAGAGACAGTTCACAACAAAGCCAGCAGGAGGCAGCCCAGCCGGGAACACTCACAGCTCCAGCAGTGTGTAGAGAGGAGGTTTCAGCGCCTGAACGCGGCCCTGTCATGACCAAGATGTCCAAAGAAGTTGCGAGCCCGATGATTTCCCTCTTTGTCGGGAACCTTTTCCTAACACTAGTTCTGTCACTACTGGGTAAGTTACCTGTCCCTCCTCCAAGCCTGGGCCTTAAATAGGCTCTGCCTGACCCAAGATGGCCCCCAGAGTCACATCCACCCAACCAGATAGCTTCCTTAGTGATCCAGGAAGCCATAGAGAAACCCCATTCCCCTTGGCTTCCCCTCCAACTGTACTTTCACTGCTGACCAGCGCCACCTATAGTGGAGGAATAAGACTGCACCTGCCTTCAGGCTGTGCGCACACAACATCCACCTAAACTGAAACATGTAACATACATGTAATAGAAGCACTACTGTATATATACATGTAATGCACACATACACTCCACACGCACACACTTGTGACAAATGGTGGCACACCCAGCGGCAGCGTAACAAAGACCACCCACTGCTGCTCTCTCTCCTTGTGCAGGGTGACTGGTCTAGTCTCCGCCCCTTCCTGTAGTTTTCTGCAGGCAGTCTGTAGTGGGTGGAGCCTAATGAGCCCCTCCCACAGCTCTGCGCTCTCCTCTTGTGGAGGGTGACTGGTCTTGCCTCCGCCCCCTCCAGTAGTTTTCTGCAGGGAGCCTGTAGTGGGTGGGGAAAGCTAGGCCCCTCCCACAGCTCTGCTCTCTCTTCTTGTGCAGGGTGACTGATTTGTCTCCGCCCCCTGTGTGTGTGCCCAGGATTCAACTTTAACTGTCGGTGCCACGTCTGTCTTTCCCTCAACCACCGATCTGCTTCATCAGAGCGAGCCATCGTGCCAACCGCGATTATCTTCCGACCAATTAAAATCCTGCCATCTGTCCCCCCCCCCTCCCCCCGAAGGCTGAGGCCAGGAGCCACCGAGTCGCACATCCTTTACCCATGAGGATCCAGAAAGTCAATGAGGGTGTGACCTCAGAGAGTGCGCCCGCTGCCCCGACAATGCCGCCCGATGCATGGTGCCCATGAAATATGCATGGGGAGGGACCGCTCTGTTATTTATGTGGAGGGGGGGGGATGAATTTTTTATAAATGTTCCTCACTTTAGGAGCGATGTGTGCGCCTCATCGGAGAAAATGACAAAACGCAGCGCCAAGAATGGCCCCCCCCCCCCCCCCCCCCCCCCCCCCTGGGGGGCTGCACTGTGCCGATACGTTGGTTACATTGTTACACCAAAATTACCGAGTACCCAGGATTGTTATTAATGTTATAATTATTCAGGTTTTTATAATGATTATTATTATTATAGAGGCTTTATATTATCATTATTATTATGATTCCGGATTGATATTATTATTATTATTATTCCATTTTTTTAAATTAATATTAATATACAGGATTTATATTATTATTATTCTGGATTGTTATTATTCTTCTTCTTATCATTATTATTCAGGTTTATTATTATTATTATTTTATAGGATTTATATTATTATTATTATGATTCTGGATTGTTATTATTGTTAATATTATTCAGGTTTTTATAACTATTATTATTATTATTAATACAGGATTTATATTATTATTATTATTATTATTCAGGTTTTATTATTATTATTATTGTTAATATTATTATTATACAGGATTTATATTATTATGATTCAAGATTGTTATTATTATTATTATTCAGGTTTTTATTATTATTATTATTATTATTATTATTACTATTATTTAGGATTTATATTAATATTATTATTACAATTCAGGATTGTTATTATTGTTATTATTATTCAGATTTTTATAATAATTATTATTATTCTACAGGATTTATATTATTATTATGATTCAGGATTGATATTATTATTATTTGGGGTGTATTAATATGCAGGATTTATATTATTATGATTCAGGATTGTTATTATTGTTATCATTCTTTAGATTTTAATAACTATTATTATTTTTATACAGGATTTATATTATTATTATTCGGGGTTATTATTGTTATTTAGTTTTTTCTATTATTATTAATATTATTATTCAGGATTTATATTATTATTATTATTATTATTATTATTATTATTATGATTCAGGATTGTTATTATTGTTATTATTATTCAGGATTTATATTATTATTATTATGATTCAGGATTGTTATTATTGTTAATATTATTCGGGTTTTTATAATTATTATTATTATTAATACAGGATTTATATTATTATTATTATTATTATTCAGGTTTTATTATTATTATTGTTAATATTATTATACAGGATTTATATTATTATGATTCAAGATTGTTATTATTATTATTATTATTCAGGTTTTTATTATTATTATTATTACTATTATTTAGGATTTATAATATTATTATTATTATTATTATGATTCAGGATTGTTATTATCGTTCTTATTATTCAGATTTTTATAATAATTATTATTATTCTACAGGATTTATATTATTAATATGATTCAGGATTGATATTATTATTATTATTACTATTCGGGGTGTATTAATATGCAGGATTTATATTATTATGATTCAGGATTGTTATTATTGTTATCATTCTTTAGATTTTTATAACTATTATTATTTTTATACAGGATTTATATTATTATTATTTGGGGTTTATTATTATTGTTATTTAGTTTTTTATTATTATTATTAATATTATTATTCAGGATTTATATTATTATTTTTATTATGATTCAGGATTGTTATTATTGTTATTATAATTCAGATTTTTATAATAATTATTATTATTCTACAGGATTTATATTATTATTATGATTGAGGATTGATATTATTATTATTTGGGGTGTATTAATATGCAGGATTTATATTATTATGATTCAGGATTGTTATTATTGTTATCATTCTTTAGATTTTAATAACTATTATTATTTTTATACAGGATTTATATTATTATTATTCGGGGTTATTATTGTTATTTAGTTTTTTCTATTATTATTATTAATATTATTATTCAGGATTTATATTATTATTATTATGATTCAGGATTGTTATTATTGTTATTATTATTCAGGATTTATATTATTATTATTATGATTCAGGATTGTTATTATTGTTAATATTATTCAGGTTTTTATAACAATTATTATTATTAATACAGGATTTATATTATTATTATTATTATTCTTATTATTATTATTCAGGTTTTATTATTATTATTGTTAATATTATTTTACAGGATTTATATTATTATTTAGGATTTATATTATTATTATTATTATTATTTAGGATTTATATTATTATTATTATTATTATTATTATTATTATTATTATTATGATTCAGGGTTGTTATTGTTGTTCTTATTATTCAGATTTTTATAATAATTATTATTATTCTACAGGATTTATATTATTATTATGATTCAGGATTGTTATTATTGTTATCATTCTTTAGATTTTTATAACTAATTTTATTTTTATACAGGATTTATATTATTATTATTATTATTATTCAGGGTTTATTATTATTGTTATTTCGTTTTTTTTAATTATTATTAATATTATTATTATTCAGGATTTATATTATTATTATTATTATTATGATTCAGGATTGTTATTATTATTCAGATTTTTATAATAATTATTATTATTCTACAGGATTTATATTATTATTATGATTCAGGATTGATATTATTATTATTCAGGGTTTATTATTATTGTTATTTCTTTTTTTTTTATTATTATTAATATTATTATTCAGGATTTATATTATTATGATTCAGGAATGTTATTTTTCTTCATTTCTTTTCTATTATTACTATTATTATTATTATTGTTGTTGTTATATAGGATTTATATTATTAATATTATTATGATTCAGGATTGTTATTCTTGTTATTATTATTTAGGTTTTTCTAATTATTATTATTAATATTATACAGGATTTAGATAGTGCCAACAGTTTGCACAGCGCTTTACAATATAAAATTACAATTACAATACAGAAGGAAAAGAAGGGCCCGGCTCATAGAGCTTATTACAATCTAAAGTCTGTTTGTCCATCAAAACTGCATGTAAATTCATTGTGTGTGAAAGGGGCAACGTCGAACGTTCTTAGGCTTTATTCCCTGCAGATCAAATAATATTGATTGAAAAAAAAAAAAAAAAAAAAAAAATTGGCAAATGTGAAAAATACCACATTATGGCCACTAGTTGTGGATTACTATGGTATCATAGTACATAATATACTCTTCGGCTCCATCTAGTGGCCAGATTGTGATATTTTCCCTAATAAATGTTTTCAATAGATAACCTTCGCGCTGCAGGAAAAAGACCCTTAGAGCATTCGATAACGGCACATTGGAGCAGCTCCTTAGCTCCATCTAGTGGCCATATTGTGGTATTTTCCTCCTTCATTTTCTTCCATAAATAACTTTTGAGCTGCAGAGTCGCACAAGTGCGAATGGACTCTGAAGGTTTTTGCGACGTATACAATGTAACTTATTCCTATTCATTTGTGATTTAAGAAAACAGAAAATGTCAACATTTCTTTCCTCCAATAAAATGCAGCTTCTGCAGCGGCTTCTCACACAGGCTCGGCTCGGAGGTATGTGCGGCTCGGAGGAACGTGTGGCTCGGAGGAACGTTTGGCTCAGAGGAACGTGCAGCTCAGAGGTCTGTACGGCCTCGAGGAACGTGCGGCTCGGAGGAACATGCGGCTCGGAGGTGTGTGCGGCTCGGAGGTATGTGCCGATTGGAGGTCTGTGCGGGTCAGAGGTCTGTGCGGCTCGGAGGGATGTTCATGTGGCTCAGGGGAACGTGCGGCTCGGAGGTCTGTCCCGCTCGAAGGTCTGTGCGGCTCGGAGGTACATGCGGCTCTGAGGTCTGTGCGGCTCTGAGGTCTGTGCGGCTCGGGGGTTCGGAGTTCTGTGCGGCTCAGAGGAACGTTCGGCTCGGAGGTCTGTGCGGCTCGGAGGTCTGTGCGGATCAGAGGTCTGTGTGGCTCGGAGGTATGTTCATGTGGCTCGGAGGAACGTGCGGCTCGGAGGTCTGTGCCGCTCGAAGGTCTGTGCGGCTCGGAGGTAAATGCGGCTCTGAGGTCTGTGCGGCTCGGGGGCTCGGAGTTCTGTGCGGCTCGGAGGAACGTTCGGCTCGGAGGTCTGTGCGGCTCGGAGGTCTGTGCGGCTCGGAGCTATGTTCATGTGGCTCGGAGGAATGTGTGCCTTGGAGGTCTGTGCCGCTCGAAGGTCTGTGCGGCTCGGAGGTACATGCGGCTCTGAGGTCTGTGCGGCTCGGAGGTATGTGCGGCTCGGGGGCTCGGAGGTCTGTACGGCTCGGAGGAACGTGCGGCTCGGAGGTCTGTGCAGCTCGGAGGTCTGTGCGGCTCGGAGGTCTGTGCGGCTCGGAGGTCTGTGCGGCTCAACGGTCTGTGCGGTTTGGAGAAACATGCAGCTCGGAGGTCTGTGCGGCTCGGAGGTCTGTGCGGCTCGGAGGTCTGTGCGGCTCGGAGGTATGTGCGGCTCGGAGGTCTGTACGGCTCAGAGGAACGTGCGGCTCGGAGGTCTGTGCAGCTCGGAGGTCTGTGCGGCTCGGAGGTCTGTGCGGCTCGGAGGTCTGTGCGGCTCGGAGGTCTGTGCGGCTCGGAGGTATGTTCATGTGGCTTGGAGGAACGTGCGGCTCGGAGAAACGTGCGGTTCGGAGGAACGTGCGGTTCGGAGGTATGTGCGGCTCGGAGGAACGTGCGGCTCGGAGGAATGTACAGCTCGGAGGAATGTGCAGCTCGGAGGAATGTGCAGCTCGGAGGTATGTTCATGTGGCTCGGAGGAATGTGCGGCTCGGAGTAGTCTGTGATCCGGCGCTGGTGACGGGAATGACATCGGACACATGTGGTTCCCCGGAGGGCCGGCGCTCGCTCTTTTCTCGTAATGCACTTTATGTGTCGCTCTCCAATGTGCTGCATAATTCACAGACTCCCAGAATCCTCTCTGACACAGTGACACAGAAAGGTATCTGCACTCTCCTCCAATGTGGGAGGGGCAGAGACACAAACTACTGCAGGAAATCTCCCCATTGTGGGAGGGGCAGAGACACAAACTACTGCAGGAAATCTCCCCATTGTGGGAGGGGCAGAGACACAAACTACTGCAGGAAATCTCTCCATTGTGGGAGGGGCAGAGACACAAACTACTGCAGGAAATCTCACCATTGTGGGAGGGGCAGAGACACAAACTACTGCAGGGAAATCTCACCATTGTGGGAGGGGCAGAGACACAAACTACTGCAGGGAAATCTCACCATTGTGGGAGGGGCAGAGACACAAACTACTGCAGGAAATCTCACCATTGTGGGAGGGGCAGAGACACAAACTACTGCAGGAAATCTCACCATTGTGGGAGGGGCAGAGACACAAACCACTAGAGGAATTCTCCCCATTGTGGGAGGGGCAGAAACACAAACTACTGCAGGGAAATCTCTCCATTGTGGGAGGGGCAGAGACACAAACTACTGCAGGGAAATCTCACCATTGTGGGAGGGGCAGAGACACAAACTACTGCAGGAAATCTCCCCATTGTGGGAGGGGCAGAGACACAAACTACTGCAGGAAATCTCACCATTGTGGGAGGGGCAGAGACACAAACTACTGCAGGGAAATCTCACCATTGTGGGAGGGGCAGAGACACAAACTACTGCAGGGAAATCTCACCATTGTGGGAGGGGCAGAGACACAAACTACTGCAGGAAATCTCACCATTGTGGGAGGGGCAGAGACACAAACTACTGCAGGAAATCTCACCATTGTGGGAGGGGCAGAGACACAAACTACTGCAGGAAATCTCACCATTGTGGGAGGGGCAGAGACACAAACTACTGCAGGGAAATCTCTTCATTGTGGGGGGGGGGGGGGGGCAGAGACACAAACTACAGGTGGAAATCTGAACACTGTGGGAGGGGCATAGCTACACCTGCGGAGGGTGTAGGTGACACAATCATTATACATTCCCCTCTGCGGCTCGGGGGCCGTGGCACTCACCCTCGGTTGCTGACTGTCGCCTTTTTCAGGTGGATGATGCTGGCTGGAAATATCCCCTGCGGAGGAGGAAAGATGAGAGGTCAGTAGATTGTCACAAGTATAATAAACGTCCTGCATGCGATTCCATAAACAAGCGTGAGAAAGTCGAGCTCCCAGCACAGTGACAAAAAACTGCTATTGGTCTCCGCTGATGATTGTCGGCCAGCGGGATTGGCTGCGGATCATGTGACTACTGCGACAGCCAATCACAGTTTGTCATGTGATCAGCTGACCCTTCTAGTCCTGAATACCCTGGTAAATGGGTGCTGGGGCTGGGCGGGAAAGGGTTAAGGTTTTTTTTTTTTCCTTGGTGTTTATATAAAAAGTAACATTGTATCGGTATTTTATAAACATTGTTTCTCTGAGTATTTTGTAACCACTTTCCGACCACAATACATATACAGTATATGGTCACAGAGGCTAACAGAGACCACCTCCTCCTTGATCACCTCTATGGCCTTGGAGGACTGGAGAGACGTCATGACATCATTTCCGGTCTAGGGCAGAAGTAAAACATCTTTTTTCTTTAAAGCAAAAGTGCAAAAGTTTATTATTATTATTTTTTTACTTTTGCTTTTAAAGGTAAAAGAGAGACCCCCCCCCCCCCCCCGATCTCTCCATAAAGAGGACCCGTCACCTCTTATTTCTATTACATAAGATCTCCATAAAGAGGACCTGTCACCTCTTATTTCTATTACATAAGATCTCCATAAAGAGGACCCGTCACCTCTTATTTCTATTACATAAGATCTCCATAAAGAGGACCTGTCACCTCTTATTTCTATTACATGAGATCCCCATAAAGAGGACCTGTCATCTCTTATTTCTATTACATGAGATCTCCCCATAAAGAGGACCTGTCATCTCTTATTTCTATTACATGAGATCTCCATAAAGAGGACCTGTCATCTCTTATTTCTATTACATGAGATCTCCATAAAGAGGACCTGTCACCTCTTATTTCTATTACATGAGATCTCCATAAAGAGAACCTGTCATCTCTTATTTCTATTACATGAGATCTCCATAAAGAGGACCTGTCACCTCTTATTTCTATTACATGAGATCTCCATAAAGAGGACCTGTCACCTCTTATTTCTATTACATGAGATCTCCATAAAGAGAACCTGTCATCTCTTATTTCTATTACATGAGATCTCTCCATAAAGAGGACCTGTCATCTCTTATTTCTATTACATGAGATCTCTCCATAAAGAGGACCTGTCATCTCTTATTTCTATTACATGAGATCTCTCCATAAAGAGGACCTGTCATCTCTTATTTCTATTACATGAGATCTCTCCATAAAGAGGACCTGTCACCTCTTATTTCTATTACATGAGATCCCCATAAAGAGGACCTGTCATCTCTTATTTCTATTACATGAGATCCCCATAAAGAGGACCTGTCACCTCTTATTTCTATTACATGAGATCCCCATAAAGAGGACCTGTCACCTCTTATTTCTATTACATGAGATCTCCATAAAGAGGACCTGTCACCTCTTATTTCTATTACATGAGATCCCCATAAAGAGGATCTGTCACCTCTTATTTCTATTACATGAGATCTCCCCATAAAGAGGACCTGTCACCTCTTATTTCTATTACATGAGATCCCCATAAAGAGGACCTGTCATCTCTTATTTCTATTACATGAGATCTCCATAAAGAGGACCTGTCACCTCTTATTTCTATTACATGAGATCTCTCCATAAAGAGGACCTGTCATCTCTTATTTCTATTACATGAGATCTCTCCATAAAGAGGACCTGTCATCTCTTATTTCTATTACATGAGATCTCTCCATAAAGAGGACCTGTCATCTCTTATTTCTATTACATGAGATCTCTCCATAAAGAGGACCTGTCATCTCTTATTTCTATTACATGAGATCTCTCCATAAAGAGGACCTGTCATCTCTTATTTCTATTACATGAGATCTCTCCATAAAGAGGACCTGTCATCTCTTATTTCTATTACATGAGATCTCTCCATAAAGAGGACCTGTCACCTCTTATTTCTATTACATGAGATCCCCATAAAGAGGACCTGTCATCTCTTATTTCTATTACATGAGATCTCCGTAAAGAGGACCTGTCATCTCTTATTTCTATTACATGAGATCCCCATAAAGAGGACCTGTCACCTCTTATTTCTATTACATGAGATCTCCCCATAAAGAGGACCTGTCACCTCTTATTTCTATTACATGATCTCCATAAAGAGGACCTGTCATCTCTTATTTCTATTACATGAGATCTCCATAAAGAGGACCTGTCATCTCTTATTTCTATTACATGAGATCTCTCCATAAAGAGGACCTGTCATCTCTTATTTCTATTACATGAGATCTCCCCATAAAGAGGACCTGTCATCTCTTATTTCTATTACATGAGATCCCCATAAAGAGGACCTGTCACCTCTTATTTCTATTACATGAGATCTCTCCATAAAGAGGACCTGTCATCTCTTATTTCTATTACATGAGATCTCTCCATAAAGAGGACCTGTCATCTCTTATTTCTATTACATGAGATCCCCATAAAGAGGACCTGTCACCTCTTATTTCTATTACATGAGATCCCCATAAAGAGGACCTGTCACCTCTTATTTCTATTACATGAGATCTCCCCATAAAGAGGACCTGTCACCTCTTATTTCTATTACATGAGATCCCCATAAAGAGGACCTGTCATCTCTTATTTCTATTACATGAGATCTCTCCATAAAGAGGACCTGTAATCTCTTATTTCTATTACATGAGATCTCCCCATAAAGAGGACCTGTCATCTCTTATTTCTATTACATGAGATCCCCATAAAGAGGACCTGTCATCTCTTATTTCTATTACATGAGATCTCCATAAAGAGGACCTGTCATCTCTTATTTCTATTACATGAGATCTCCATAAAGAGGACCTGTCACCTCTTATTTCTATTACATGAGATCTCTCCATAAAGAGGACCTGTCATCTCTTATTTCTATTACATGAGATCTCCATAAAGAGGACCTGTCATCTCTTATTTCTATTAAATGAGATCCCCATAAAGAGCACCTGTCACCTCTTATTTCTATTACATGACATCCCAATAAAGAGGACCTGTCATCTCTTATTTCTATTACATAAGATCTCCATAAAGAGGACCTGTCATCTCTTATTTCTATTACATGAGATCTCCATAAAGAGGACCTGTCACCTCTTATTTCTATTACATGAGATCTCCATAAAGAGGACCTGTCACCTCTTATTTCTATTACATGAGATCTCCCCATAAAGAGGACCTGTCACCTCTTATTTCTATTACATGAGATCTCCATAAAGAGAACCTGTCATCTCTTATTTCTATTACATGAGATCTCCATAAAGATGACCTGTCATCTCTTATTTCTATTACATGAGATCTCCATAAAGAGGACCTGTCATCTCTTATTTCTATTACATGAGATCTCCATAAAGAGGACCTGTCATCTCTTATTTCTATTACATGAGATCTCCATAAAACAAGCGTGAGCAATTTAAAGCGTGACATGTTAGGTATCTATTTACTCGGCTTAACATCATCTTTTATATTTTACAAAGATATTGTGTTTTTTTTTTTTTTAAGTTCATTAAAGTGTATTTTTTTCAAAATAAATTGCATTGCGCAAACACCAAAATATATAGTTTTGGGGGAGGGTTATAAGTAATCTTCTAGCAAAAAATACTGATTTAAATTTGTAAACCAAAAAAAGTGCCAAAAGAGGGCGGGTCTTCAAGCGGATACATATGCAGCCTATGAGTATCTGTCTTTGCTGACCAGTGCAGGGGGCTTCTAGGGGGGGTTTATGCAAATGCTCCCCATAGCCTCCTCTATAGGCAGCTGGCGGTTATAAAATGATGAGCTTCGTGCCATTCTCTAATACCCCCCATCGCCCATACTGGGACAAGCTGACAATTGTATGGGGGTCATTTTAAGGAAGAGTTTGAATATTAAGACCTCCTACTATGTAGTCTGCAGGGCCAGGGGAGAATATTATTGAGTTCCCCTTAGTCCCTGACCGCCGCCTTTAATAACACTGTCTTGTCACCGGCTGGAATGGCGATGCCCGCTCACCCCTCGGCGATGCCCACAATCTGGAGTAGAGTGACCCTGACACGTGGGGGCAATACTGCCCTCTGCCTAGGGACCCCCAGACTGAGAAGGGGGTCACAGAGAAGCTTTGCCATCATCCAGCGTGCCTTCATCCTCAATATGGGGGTCACCTGTCTCTCTGCGCTCGCCCCCCGCGTCCTTTCAGTGTTTCTATGGAGATGTGAGGAGAGCAGCAGCAATGGGCAGCATATAATGCCTCCATTGTGCGCCCTCTTCAGACGCCCCCCCCCTCCTCCTCCTGCCCGCCCCCATCACTAATTCTTTTTCCTGTTTTTCCCACACCCCTCTTTACTCCAATCCTCCCTCATTGTCCTCATGGTCCCTCTCATGGCATAACGGAGGCGCCAAGACTATGTGTAATGACCCCCCCCCCCCCGATGGCTGCAGAACTACATGTCCCAGTGTGTACAGCAAGCCAAGCACTGCGCTCTCCAGTATAGCCTGCTGACCCTGGGGGGGGGGATTCATACTTCAGCAAACCACGGCTGTCTAAATGAGGTGGAACTACAAATCACTCCCTTCCCTATGTGGAACACCTGCTGTGCCCATTATGAGGGGTTCCCACCATCCCTGTGCTGAGTTCCCGGGTCTGTACACCCGCTGTGTCCATTATGAGGGGTTCCCACCATCCCTGTGCTGAGTTCCGGGTCTGTACACCCCGCTGTGCCCATTATGAGGGGTTCCCACCATCCCTGTGCTGAGTTCCCGGGTCTGTACACCTGCTGTGCCCATTTTAAGGGGTTCCCACCATTCCTGTGCTGAGTTCCTGGGTCTGTACACCCGCTGTGCCCCATTATAAGGGGTTCCCACCATCCCTGTGCTGAGTTCCAACGATCCGCCGCCGATCTTTTCTTCTTCTTATAAGTTTAAATACGTTCCCATAAATGGTTCTCCGGTGAGGAATACAAATAAAAATCATAGCATGTAATCGGTTTATTAAACATATATCTATAAAACAATACGGACGATTACACCCACATGCTAAGAGTGCAATACCCTCCACTTTGTTTATAGGCCCAGCTGAGAATACATCCACCGACGCGTTTCGCCAGTACAATGACGAACGATGTCAGCACTTGAGGAACGTGAGGGTAATAAACCTTATTGTTTAATAAATACGTTTTAATAATCAAATTACATTACACTGCGTTTTATTTGTAGTCTTCCTCGGAGAACCATGTATGAGATCATATTTAATATTATCAGGGAGGGAAGATAAGGGGGGGGGCTGGAATACGAGGGGGGAGGAGAAAGGGCGGGTGTAAATGAGTAGTGATGAGCCGAACCCACCCCCCCCCCACCCTGGGCTCTGTATAAGCGGGGCTCAATGAACCTCAAAAAGGCTTGGATCTCGAATCCTGTTGAATTAATTGGGAGCCGAATCTGACCAATCAAAATCGCCCAATTTCTAGGCTAATAGGCAGCGCTGACAATACAAAAGTGCATCAATCTGTTCTGCCAGCAAATTATATTTTCCTGCTGGCTACTTCTTTTTTTAACCATTTGGCTGCCCAAAGACCAGAGCACTTTTTGCTTTTCGGGGGCACTGCGTCGCTTTAACTGACAATTGCGCGGTCGTGCGGCCGTGCGGCGTGGCTGCCAAACAAAACTGGCGTCCTTTTTTCCCCACAAATAGAGATTTCTTTTGGTGGTATTTGATCACCTCTGCGGTTTTTTTTGCGCTATAAACAAAAATAGAGCGATAATTTTGAAAAAATATATATATATTTTTAACTTTTTGCTGTAATAAATATCCCTAAAAAAATATATATAAAAATCCCCCCCCCCTCAGTTTATGCCGATACGTATTCTTCTACATATTCTTGGTTAAAAAAAAAAAAAAAAAAAAAAAAACAATAAGCGTTTATTGATTGGTTTGCGCAAAACTTATAGCGTCTACAAAATAGGGGATAGTTTTGTGGCATTTTTATTAATATATTTTTTTTTGATCTGCGATTTTTATTGTGACTGCGACATTATGGCGGACACATCGGACACTTTTGGGGCTATTTTGGGGCACATTTATACAGCGATCAGTGCGATAAAAAAGCTCTGATTACTGTATAAATGTGACTGTCAGGGAAGGGGTTAACCAGGAGGGGGCGCTGAAGGATTTAAGTGTGTCCTAGGGAGTGATTCTAACTGTGGGGGGGGGCGGGGCTATTTGTGACACAACACTGATCACTGCTCCCGATTACAAGGAGCTGTGATCAGTGTCCTGTCACTAGGAAGAATGGGAAAATGCCTTGTTTACATCAACATTTCCCTGTTCTTCCTCTCCATGAGGCGATCGCGGGACTTCCGGCGGACATCGAGTCCACGGGTCCCGCGGTCACACTCACGGAGCTTGCGGTGGGCGGGCGCGCCCAAAATACTGCATCCTAAAGGCGACGTACATGTACGTTAACCACTTAAGGACCGCCTACCGTCGATATATGTCGGCAGAATGTTGATGACAAGGATGATGATGATGATTAGGATGATGATGATGATTAGGATGATGATGATGATGATGATGATAAGGATGATGATTAGGATGATGATGATGATTAGGATGATGATGATGATGATGATTAGAATGATGATGATGATGATGATGATGATTAGGATGATGGTGATGATGATGATAAGGATGATGAGGGTGATGATGATGATTAGGATGATGATGATTAGGATGATGATGATGATGATGATAAGGATGATGAGGGTGATGATGATGATGATGATGATGATGATGATGATGAGGATGATGATGATGATGATTAGGATGATGATGATTAGGATGATGATGATGATGATGATGATGATGATGATGATGATGATGATTAGGATGATGGTGATGATGATGATAATAAGGATGATGAGGGTGATGATGATGATTAGGATGATGATGATGATGATTAGGATGATGATGATGATGATTAGGATGATGATGATGATGATGATGATGATTAGGATGATGATGATGATGATGATGATGATTAGGATGATGATGATGATGATGATGATGATTAGGATGATGATGATGATGATGATGATGATTAGGATGATGGTGATGATGATGATGATGATAAGGATGATGAGGGTGATGATGATGATTAGGATGATGATGATTAGGATGATGATGATAAGGATGATGAGGGTGATGATGATGATGATGATGAATGATGATTAGGATGATGATGATGATGATTAGGATGATGATGATGATTAGGATGATGATGATGATTAGGATGATGATGATGATGATTAGGATGATGATGATGATGATTAGGATGATGATGATGATGATGATGATGATGATGATGATGATGATTAGGATGATGATTAGGATGATGATGATTAGGATGATGATGATGATGATGATGATGATTAGGATGATGATGATGATTAGGATGATGATGATTAGGATGATGATGATTAGGATGATGATGATGATTAGGATGATGATGATGATGATGATGATGATGATGATTAGGATGATGATGATGATGATGATGAATGATGCTGGTGATGATGAAATATGTTCTGTAACGATCATCAGCCTGATTATTTCTCCTTCACAAAGCTCTATTTGTCTTCAGGATCTTCCTCCACTCTGTTACAATGTAACACTTGGGGGGAATTTACTAAACCCGGAGCCGCTGTGACATGGTGACCAATCAGCTTCTAGCTTCAGCTTGTTCAGTTGCTTTGAAAATGAAAGGTGAAAGCTGATTGGGTGCCGTGCAGAGCTGCTCCTGTTCTGATCTCTTCCCCTCTCTCTCTCTCTCTCTCTATATTTATACAGAAGAAGGTGAGAGCCGGCGGCTCCTATAGAGAAGGGAAATGATGCAGCTGCAGGAGCCGGAGGGGTTAAATCTCACCCCAGGGGGCGCCCTTGTGCCAGTTTTTCCACTTGGTTTGCTGCATTTATTGGCAGCGCCAGGCTCCGGGGCGAAGCTGTTCAGTGTGGCTGTAAAGAAAGGAAAGTTTAAAGGGGAACCCAATTGAAACTCTGGGATTAGTAAATATCATCTAAATCTATTCATCGTGTGTCTTCTTCCTAAATCTCGGGGATCTTTGTGTATTTCTCCCAGATCTGTGCCGTCATCCCGTGCGAGACTTCCTGTAATAAAGACCGATCACTGCTGATCCCTCTCCTTGTGCAGGGGAATGGTCTTGTCTCCGCCCTCTTCTGTAGATTTCTGCTGGGAGTCTGTAGTGGGTGGAGCCTGCTTGTCCCCGCCCACAGCTCTGTTCTCTCTCATGATTCATCATCATCAAGATTGCATCATCATAATCATCATCCATTATCCTCATCTTCAACATTTATCATCATTCCTCCTCCTCCTCATCAACATTCATCATCATATTCATCATCCATCCTCCTCCACATCATCAACATTCATCATCCATTATCCTCATCATCATCAACATTTTTCATCATTCCTCCTCCTCCTCATCAACATTCATCATTATAATCATCATCCATCCTCCTCATCATCCATATCATCGACATTCATTATCATCATCATCCATCCTCCTCATTATCATCATCATCCATCCTCCTCATTATCATCATCATCCATCCTCCTCATTATCATCATCATCCATCCTCCTCATTATCATCATCATCCATCCTCCTCATTATCATCATCATCCATCCTCCACATTATCATCATCATCCATCCTCCTCATTATCATCATCATCCATTTCATCAACATTCATTATCATCCATCCTCCACATCATCAACATTCATCATTATCATCATCACCCATCCTCTTCATCCTTCTCATCCTCATCCATTTCATCGACATTCATCAATATAACTATCATCCATACTCATCCTCCTCCTCATCATCATCATAATCATTATCATCCATCCTCATTATCCTCCTCCTTCTTCTCCCTATCATTCATCATCATAATTATCATCCATCCTCCTCCTCCTCATCATCCATCATCATTTTTCCCTCCTCCCCCTCTTCACCATCATCATAATCATTATCACCTTCCATCCTCATTTTCCTCCTCTTCCTCATCATCATCATAATCATCATCCATCATCTTCATCCTTTATTATCCATCCATCCTCCTCCTCCTCATTATCCACCATCATCCACATAATCATCATT